>UELU01128758.1:0-12029 GCA_900490025.1 Megastigmus dorsalis
GAATACGATTCCGCCCTCAAAATTGAAAAAATCAAAATGACGGATCCAATATGGCCGGCCAAAAATCCAAAAACTTATTTGAATCGGGTGAAATTGGGCACTCAGGGGTTTTTGAGGTCGCTGATCTTGATTCAGCCCTCAGAAATCGAAAATTCGCAATCGCGGATCAATTATGGTCGACCGAAATGCAAAAACTTATTTGTATTGGATAAATTTGGACACTTGGGAACTTTCGGAAGCACAGATCACGATTCTACCGTTTGAACTCATAAATTCAGTTCGTGTGACAAAATATGAAAAAATAAAGTTTTTTTCGATCATTTTTCAATAAGAAACTACTAGATACAACCAGAAGAAATATGCATTTTGTCTCAACTGTTTTTTGATCTTGTTATTTCTATGAGAGAAATGAGATTCTATAACGCATGCCATTTCTATTCTGTAGCAATTTTTCGTCAAATTTATTAAATTTTCGTAAGCAAATTTATGATAGTAGCGATAAAGTCAAAATACGTATTCCTTCCAAACTTTTATAAAACTTTTTGAAGATTGAATGAATCATCAATAAAATTGTCCTTAATAAAATATTTTTCAGAATATTTCGTTCAAACAATTTTGCACTCTTTTTACATTTGTAATATATATTACATACGCTTTTTTAGGACGGTATTACGCACAATCTTCTATACCAGATCAATCTTGACGCAAATTTTTTTAATCATATAAATCAACTACGTCAAACCAAAACTCGACTCTGCGATATTTACCCACGCAATGTCACAAAAACGTCCGAGACGTGCTGTTTTTCCTGATTCTGGTGATGAAACATGTACCTCTGAAGATGACGGAACTGTTCTAATACCAAATCCAGATCACTCTGGTCCTTCAGACGATTCTTATTCTGATTCTGATTCTGACCAAGACGAAAACTTACCGAGTGTCACTTACAGCAGAGCTTCAAAGAGTTACGAGGCAGATCAGGCTGAGCTAAAAAAAGATCATGAATTTCAATGGATCAATGGTGAAAAGAAGTGTTCTGACAATATTAAAAATGAAATACTATTGTCTGCATCTGAAAAGCGTAAAATTCGAACAAGCGAACCAGTAGAACTATTTGAGACGTTTTTCTCAAATGAAATGAAAGAATACATCATCGATGCTTGCAAGGAAAATGGTTTCGATTTATCATTCATCGATTTGAATACGTTTATCGGAATCATCATAATGAGTTCTTTCAATAAAAGAAAGTCTCAAAGAGATTATTGGTCAATGGATCCTTTTTTATCGTGCGCAGTAGTGTCTTCGGCAATGACGCGTCCTAAATTCGAGCAAATCAAGTCGAAATTGAAATACTCGAAGTCCAAAGACAATGCCAAAAACAATAAGGGGTGGCGGGTTCGATCACTGATAAATCTATTTCGACAAAATATTCTGAAGTTTGGCATGGGGAACTGCTCTGTCTGTGGATGAAATGATGGCTAAGTCGTATGCTAGAACTTCATTGAAACAATCCACACGTGGGAAACCCGTGCGTTTTGGAATTAAATTTTGGGGCCTCTGTACTGCTGATGGGTATTTGCTGAATCTCGACATATATTGCGGTAAGAATTCTACAGTTGGAGAGAAACTGACCAAATGCGCATTAGGTTCCCGCGTGGTAATCGATTTATTGAAACCATTTTTTGAAAGGACAGCTACTGCAAAAGTTACTCAGTACCATCTTTATTCCGATAACTTTTTCACAAACCTCGATCTCGTTGTACATTTGAAAAAATTGAAACTTAAATGCATTGGGACTGTCAGAGAGAATCGAGTACGTGAAAAAAATGTTATCGATAAGAAGTCTTCACGAGGAACATATGCAGTGAAGCATGAGCAGAACAGTGAAATCAATTATACAGGGCGTTCCGATATTGAACGTAAACAAGGGTACTACGAGATAGAGGAGGAAATCCTAAGGCACGTATCACGCGTGAGGCGGGCTTGTGTTGGTCGCGTATCCTGTACAAGTATGTGTCTTTGAGGCATCTCAGCGTATCGATACACAATTCGCAAATACAAAATGGCGTGCGAATATCTATTCGTACAAGGATTTGATGTTTTCTATTTTAATAATTAAAATCTAGACATAAACATTAAAACAATGTTAACTCAAAATAAATTCACTAAATGAATTTGGTTCTTTAGCAAAACTACTTATTTTTTTTCAGAAATCCATGTTCTGGAAACGATTTCTGATTAAGAAAATGCAACTGCTTATTATTATTTAATGAATAAATAATAAGTAATTATTATGGAAAATATTAATTACTGAAAAATAAATAAATCAAATATAAAAAACTGTTTCTCAACTAACTGCGCGTTATCGTATAAGAGTGCGAATATCTGATTCATTCCAAGAGACGGGAAAGGGGTGGAAAAATGGAACTAATTATTATAATTTATTCATAAATAGGAAAAATGAATATTTGCAATAAGATTAATGAATTTATCATGCTGTTAATCGGTCTCGGGCTTGTTTTTCGATATGAGAAGTGCTCGAAAAAAAAAAATCTACAAGAGATTAATTTTTGTAACATTGCACACATATTCCTACATGCATGAAGAATAAGTTTGAAAAATTACAGCTGATTGGCTTGATAAGCCGTGTCTAAATTTAAATAATACTTCAAATGCTCTTAAAAAAAATCGAAAAGTGTTCAGTCTATGAAACATTGTACACAGATTCTCTGATGCATTAATAATAAGTTCTAAAAATTACCGTCTTTGAATAGCCGTCATATTTACATAATGCAAATTTAAATGTATTTTTTCATTCTGTGCATCGTCCTTGGGCTTGTTTTTCGATATCTGAAGTGCTCGTAATAAAAATCTATACGAGATTAATTTTTGAAACATTGCTGTTTTTTTTAGAAGTGCCGATCTTGGCTCAGACAAGTGCCGTTGATTCCTCGACGTCTACAGGTGTTGCTCGATGTGCCTGTCGTTTTGATTGGTTCTTTGTGAACACGAGGGATCGCGTTCGCAAACTGACGCTTGCGGACGGTAGATGTTGACACGACGCTCTCATTCGTTCATGCTGGCACACGGGATCGTGCTCGCGAGAAAAGTTTGTGCGTCGCCCTTTAAAGAGTTGAACGTAGGGCATGTGCCACTCAATTCTCAAAAGATCGATCTTGAATTCTTCAAACGCATTTTCAACTAGAGTTTGCACCACTGCATCGATGTCGTGTCTCGATCTCGTGAGAATCAACTCGTGCTTGACGTTAACGAGGATCTTACGATAGTCTTCGGCGAAACCGAGAATCATACTGAGAGGTATGAAAATGTCGAAATAGCCCACATCGTTGGTTATTTGCTGCGTTTCCCTCACATCTATCCAACCTGCGTTCTCCATAATTAAACTCTGGTTCGGATTGAGCGATGCCCAACCTTCATGATGCTAGTCAAACCAACGTTTTTGCATCTATCGATTTCTATCTCGTTAATCTCGTAGCGGATTTCCTCGAAAAATTGACAGACGCCATTGTTAACTAATTTTGTATTCCGCACCGCTGTTCCTTCTGCTTTTGTTAGCCTTCCTATTATATGTATTGAACTGCGCGAAGGTAAAAGGTTCAAGTCTTGATGTTGAATGGATATGCTAATTTCGTCGCTGTTGTTGAAGTTTGTCGAAGTATATGGTTGATGAGCATGAACTTCATAGTGAGCCACCGACTCGTCGAATGTTACACTTGACTGTATGTTTAGAATTTCTTTCATTTCGTTGTAGACAGCAAAAGATTAAACACGTAATTTTCCACCAGGGACAATTTTTAAGCTTAGGCTCTTGAGAAACTGTACGTTCTGCAGTGTTATCGTTTTGACTCGCCTATAACGACTGATGCTTGGAAGCCATGTAGATCTATTTATGTACCCTGCGTTGTAAACGATTCTCATTATACTCATTTTATATGTAATTGTGATCAAATTCTCGTCTTGATCAACTACACGTATTTGTATGTGATCGATGCACTTTTCGGTGATTGGTAGGTAAGTGATGTGCGAGGGAACCTCGATAATTTTATATCCTGGTGGTACTGCGGGAAAGAATAAGTGAATCGTGTGCACTCTGCATCCGTTTATATAGGATCCCATAGTGATGTTACACTCGACTCTCAACGCGTTAACTTTTAGAATTGCAACGGGAAGAACGGAGTCGTGAGCGATATTTGGTTGTAAAATGCGAGGAGTAAATCCCAGTACTCGAGCAATAGAATCTTTAGGAGTAAAATTAATTTGATGACTGCACTTCATTACACTGCGAAGTGTATTATTATTGGGCTTTAAAGAAAAAGTTAATTCTTATCTAACAATCTCTTATGAAGATATTTATTGATCTCATCAATCTCGTAGCTACCTGTTGGTAAACTAATAACCTCCTCACCGACATATAACTTGTTGTTACTAGTATCTATATTAGGTATTGAATTGAAAGTTAAAAGTTCTACTAAACCAAAAGCGTAGTTCTTATTTGATGAGAGTTCGATCGGTGGAAAGTATTGCGTTTGCAAAATAGCTGAATTACCCGAAAGAGTTAGAGTTAATGATTCTTCCATGACTGTTCGAATCATAATGAATGAAAATTACAGTTTTATGTCTTTATATATAGCTTGCCGGACAAAAACTTGAGGCATAGACGACCGCAAATGTAAGTATCAAAGTTTTGATATCTCTCGTGATTGTATTTGACCTCGTCAACTCCGAGATACGTCATCAAATCTAAAGGTGGTCGAAGATCACCAAAACTATCGAAGTAAACGATGTTGTTGCCACGTTTACGATAAGCAATCCAATGCGTGCCGGGGCCGCTCGCATTATCCAAATTCACGATGCCAGATTCACGATTGGGAGGTCCGGAAGCTGGTAACTCATTTCGCAAAAACACCCCTCTGAAGTTTGGAATTTTTAGACTTTTTGCATATTTTATCAAGTCAGCTTCTGTAAGTGCTCTTCGAGGTAATTTTAAATCGAACTTTTTTTTTTTAATCCGCTGTAAGGCTTGAGGTGAAGACCAAATCCTTTCTTATGTGGTTTGAGATAAAGACCTTTACCAAGAGCGATAGTGTCCATAGTTTTATTGTGTCTTTTATTCTCTTCCAAGCGCTCTTTATCTCCTTTGGCGTCGTGACGACTTTTGAAATACTAACGCCACCACCAGCTAGTGCACCCGCTATACTTAGACCTGCGAATAGCGGTATGAAAAAAGGTTTTTTTCTTATTTAACGTCGCTCTATTTATGCTCCCACTTGGTGCTAATCAGTGACGGAGGCATACGATGTGTTTGTAAACAAAGCACATGAATTAAAATTCAGTGGTGCTCGTGTCAATCGGCCGCGCTTTGACTCGAACCTGGGTCCGCCGGACTGCGAATCTATCGCTCTACCGAATGAGCCATCGCAGGCCTCTACGAGATAAGGTAAAGTTCTGACTACTTTAGACGAAACTGGTAGAATGCATGGAATATTAATGTTTTCTTTGCCACCTGCCTGTTTGACTACATGGCAGGCTTTTTTAACGCCGAGCGGATAACTTTTAGAGCACATTTACTCGGCATTGATTTGAAAGTGGCGGCTTTAATTACTTTATTCAATGTTGTTTTCTTTCTCTTCGACGTCTTCTTCCTCATACCCATAGCTAGCTTTGCCTTTAATTTCATGACTTTATTAATAGCGTAAGCAGCTGTCTTTTCACCAAAATCAGCATCCTCAGCGATTGCGCATTGCCAAGCTTTGTCGGCTGGAACTCTGTCAGCGGTGTTCCTCGCCTCGACGTTCACGCGATTTTGTGAGTAAGCGATATCGTGCTCCTTGCAGGCTGCGTCCAGAGGGTTTATTCCAGGGTCTCCACGAGCTAAACGTTTGGTTAATTTGGTTTCTGGTCCGCAGTATTGATATCCAGGTATGTGAAGTTCGAATGGAAGTATGTTGATTATTTTGTTGAGTAAACCACGTCCTCTTCGACGTTTGTATACGATCATCACTGTTCGAAGTACAGAGTACGACCAATGCTCGAAGCTATATAAGAGCCTTATTTATAGCTGAGCGGTCAGTTGCGGATTAGATATCGTGTCGAAAGCATGGATTTCAAGGAGCAACAAGTCCAGCTTCCAATAAAGAATTTTGACGTTATTGTCGAGCAAGATCGAAGAGCTGAACTACATGGAGACTTACTACCGGACAGTATACGAGGAGTCTTTTGCAGTCCGTCGAATTGCGGAAAGACGAATAGCCTGCTCGCTCTCATTACTCACCCCAATGGTGTGAGATTCGAGAACGTATACGTTTATTCGAAATCTCTGAATCAACCAAAGTATAAAATGCTATAGCAGCTCGTGGAGACTATAGATGGCGTGCAGTACTTTCCGTTCAGAGAACACGATGAAGTGATAGATCCCGAACAAGCGCTCCCGTATTCAATCATGATATTCGACGAGATCACTTGCGAGAAGCAAAACAACGTCAGAGCTTTCTTCTGTATGGGTAGACACAAGGGTGTAGAAAGCTTCTACCTATATCAGACCTTTGGCTCACATTCCCAAACATCTAGTTAGAGATAACGTAAATCTATTGGCAGTATTTTGATATGCGCGGCTTGGACGTGACTTGGCAAGCTGACTTAGTACTGATGCAGCTTTACGCCCTAGAGAATAAAGGTCATAGATACATGCTCAACATCGCTGATGTTTTCTCCAAGTATGCGTGGGCCGTACATGTAAAGACTAAAACCAGCAAGGATGTAGCAGCAGCTATGAAATTTGTATTGATCAAACATCGAGTACCAAAGAATTTTCACACAGACAGAGGCAAAGAATTCTACAATACCGACTTTCAGAAACTCATGCGAAAGTACAAGATAAATCTCTACTCAACCTACAGCAATCTCAAAGCATCCATTTGCGAACGTTTCAATAGCACGCTAAAAAATGCAATGTGGAAAAAGTTTAGTCTACGCGGTAATTACAAGTGGTTAGACATATTGCCCGAATTAATAGATGCTTACAAAGACCGAAAACGTCGAACTATCGGTATGAAACCCAAAGATGTGACTGCCACCAACGAAGTCCAAGTCTGGCAGAAATTCGCTCGTGAAGCAGTAGCAGTAGCAAAGAGTCCAAAGTTCAAAGTAGGTGACAAAGTATGAGTCAGCAATGCAAAACAAGTATTCAATAAAGGATATACGCCCAACTGGTTGACGGAAATATTCACAATCATTCGTATAGCAGCAACAAATCCAACGCCGTATCATCTGAAAGACTATCGATATTAGCCCATCTCCGGTGGATTCTACGATCAGGAACTGTTGAAGGCCAAGTATCCGGATGTATATCTCGTAGAAAAAGTTCTCAAAAGATGAGGAAATCAAGTATTTGTAAAATGGTTAGGTTTTCATAATACTTACAATAGTTGGATCAATAAGGTAGATATGTAATTATTAAGTAAAATAAATTCAAATATTTAGATCAATAAAGCAGATATGTATTTATTAAGTAAAAAAAGTTTTTTTTAAATGTAGGGTTCGTTAAATAAAAAAAATTTATAAGAATTTAGTTAAAACATAATTTATATTTATTTCAACTAATTAACATACAACTTACGAGGTCGAAAATTCAACAAGGTAACCTCCTTTATATGTCATAAATAATTCATATTTGTTTTCCGTACTTTGCATATTATTGAATAATTCTTCAGTCTTCTCAAAAGCTTCCGATATCGTCTTTGGCATAAACATATTGAACTGCTCATTCAATTCAGCTACGGTTTTCATCACGTATTTTGTATTGACTTGCCTGAGTTTCGAGACCATGTATTTCTCTCTTATCTCGAGACTGGCGAGCTCGAGGTCACATAATTTTTTCGTGAGGAGAAATCCACAACTAGCAATTTGGTTTAATGCTGTGATATTAATCTGTAACAAATAATTTTTTAAATATAATTATTATTATAAATTACTATTATAAATTAAATAAACTTTTATTTTAATACCAACCTTTAATATCTAAGATGCGCTGGTCTCAATTTGATCTCTCGTCTGAATTAGTCTGACTAAACCTCGCTCTCTTGAGTATAAATCCCTTTCTCGGCGGTGGGACGTCAGAAATCGTTGTTGATGCGCTGTCGGCGATGTTCGGCTAAATGATCTCCGGACTCTGTAATGCCTGCTGATATACTCTTTTCTCGGCGGCGGCGGCGCAATGACGAATAATAACTTTTCAAAACGCAGCGGCTCGAATCCAACGTTGGCGAATGATAATTCGATGCACCTTTCAACTACACCTCCTCTCGATGGCTCTTCACCAGACGGAATGACTTCTGGACTCCCGAGTACTTGCTGATATGAGTAGTTCCAAACCACAGAGGCTTCCCTCTCTCTGGAATTCGGTGGCTCGACTGCAGCGGTGACTAATCGCGACTCAGACAAGATGCTCGCCAAGTCCTTCGTCATTGGTTTCTCCTCGACATTGCGCAGCGGTGTCGGCTCAACTCCGTGGACTTCCATCTCCATCTCCTGGAGCATGATGTCCTCGCGCCCCCATGGAAGAGTGCCCGTTTCGCCGTCCTTTAGACACAGCGCTTATCATCGCGGGTACTGAGAGCGATCTTTGTTTCAACTTCTGTGAACAGCTAATGTCGTCGACATCTGATATTTTTCTGCACGCGAGTCAAGTATACGTTTTCGTGCAAAACATTTCATGTAGTCATCGAACGTGATGGCGGCCTTTACTACAGAAGTCTCTACACCCTTCGCTTTCTTGATGGTCTTCTGATTTTGTACTCGGATGCTGTATATTTTACTTTGTAATCCAGAGAATTTCAGCATAACCTCTCCATTGCATTCGTCCTTCATCAGACCAACTATTTTCTTATTCATCCGAGGCATGTTG
The DNA here is from genome assembly GCA_900490025.1 of Megastigmus dorsalis. Lineage (NCBI taxonomy): Eukaryota > Metazoa > Arthropoda > Insecta > Hymenoptera > Megastigmidae > Megastigmus > Megastigmus dorsalis. The sequence goes on from UELU01128758.1 coordinate 8,924, forward strand.
AACGGATTAGTCTCGGGGTAGTCCGATGTGTCGAACTCTTGGAGATCTCGTCGCATCAAGTCGTAGATGTCGACGTTGGTCACCCCATACACAAAGTTATCAGTGTCGGTGTACAGAAGTTTTCACTGATATCTCAAACGATTCAGAATGTAGTCGTAGTGAAACCGATACATGAGAGTCTTGGATACATCCAAAACAGTCAACCCAATTTATCGGTTTCTTAATACATATTTTTGTTCGCAAAAGTTGTATAGCCACAAGATTTTCATCGAAGACTGTGCTACTGTGAAAATTAGGTCTGGCGTGTCATAACGCCCGCTCCACTTGCTCACCAGCTTTACGTCGACATGTTTTCGCTCGTTCTCCATCGTCTTACATAGACTGCATTGTTGAACAGATTGAACAGTATCTTTTCGAACTCGTTGTTGGTATTTTTCTCTCTTTCGCTGTTCAAATCTATGTATGGTTTCAGACACAGACTTTGATTGAAACGCAGAGCTCAATGAACGTCTTTGAGAATCAATCCAGTTGCAGCGCTTGCTTAAGCGCTCTGTAATGAAGAACGTAAAGCTGTTTATCGTGAAGCGTGGTCATCAGCTTCTTCTATTTGAAACCCGGAGCCGCTGCATGTTCAGCACAAAATGGGAAATCCTTGTGTGCGTTATGAAGCGTCTCAGGATATTCCAAGTCTACTTGGAATGGGGCCATGGGCGTATTTGTAGCACCTGGTTGCCTAGTCCAGCTAGATTGATGGCCGTGAGCACATTGGTAACCGCTTGGGCGGGAGTGCTTTGTAGTACTATCGGAATACCCGAAATAATCACCTCGCACTGGTTGATCTCAGTGATTGCGTGGGATATAGAGGCTATCTCGTTGCGAAGAACACTAATCTCGGCGCGATTTTCAGCGACTCGTTCGGAGAGATTGTGCAGTGCACTCGTTGTAGCTGTATGAGCTTTCCTAAAGAGAGAGAGAGAGAGAGAGATATTAGATTAGATTAGATTAATAATTCATTTATTTGACCGGGAGGTAAAATCTCATTTGGCCACAACAGTATATAAATTCATAGAGCGTATAAAAAAACATTTTTTTTTGAAGAATGCATTAAAATGAAATAACAATAACTCTAATAAAAACATTATTTACAATATATACAAGAAACACTTAAAAATTAAAAAAATTAAAGTTTGAAAATTAAGAGAAAAAGAGAATAGCATTGCAGTTTTGCTGATTATCAGCGTGAAGTTAAAAAATGATTAAAGAAGAAAAATAAATGTGCATGTTCTTGATGATTCTTGATGTTCTTGATGATTTGTTGCTGTCCGATAGTGGTGATGATGTTAGATTGGTGCCACCTCGAGGCCCTCGTTCAGGACTCTAGTCCTCCAGTCGGCTAGATCGCGCCGTAGCAGCTCCTCGAGACGGTCAACCCTGTACCTCAGTGAATTTGATGGACTAAACGGTGGCGGTGGAAACTTGTTGAGTATATCAGAGGCCGCGATGTTGAAAGAGCGGCGCCACGCTTCAGTTCTCGGAGCTGCGAAGGAAAGAGCCCTAGGAGGAAGCCTAGAGGAGGAGCGAGCAAACACGTCAATGTTCATACGCTGGAACCTGACGGCAAGGTATTCTGGGTTGCTATGCGCCAAGATGTTGAACGCCAATGAGCCTATGAAGAGCTCACGGCGTCTGGTACCAGAGAGTCAGCCCAGGCTAATGCGGTGTGGGGTGAATCCGAAACGAGGGACATTACCACACACGAAGCGCACACACGCATTAAGTGCTCGCTGAATCCTGGTGTTGCGAGTTTTGTCTAAGTCATTATAGACAGCACAAGCGGAATCAAGATGGTGAAAAACCAAGCTCTCAACCAGGCTCTTTTTGAGTGAAAATGAAAGAGAATGGCGGTAGTGCCGTATGGTGCCGAAGACACGACCTACGATTTGGTTAACGTGGGGCGCCCAGTTGAGAGTGGGGTAATGAGGACACCAAGATTCTTTATGAGGGTAGCGTATGGAATAGGAACCCCGAGAATTTGAACTTTGGGAATGCTCTCAAGGTCAATGCGTCAGATAAAGGCCTCGCTACCCAAGAGCATTACCTTGGTTTTCCCGAGGTTTAGAGAAAGGCCGTTTTCAGCAGCCCAGGAAGCGACAGCTTGACCTTAAGCCATTCGGATGTTGAGCCACCCGCATCAACCACCGCCTGGAGCCTGTCGTGTAAATACGCGTAAAACCATGCTAGGGCCGCATCGGAGCACATCATGCGCTTCAGCTATTGCAGAAGAAGGGCGTGGGGAACCATGTCGAACGCTTTGGAAAAATCGAACAAAACTAGCGCCGTAATCATGCTCCTGTCGATTGCTCTCCTAACGTTGTCAAGGACCCCAAAAGTGCAGTCTGGGTGCTGTGGCCACGACGAAAACCTGCCTGTCGAGAGTCGAGGAGGCCGGACGATTCGAGATACCGAGAGAGTTGTTTGTGTGCAACGCGTTCAAGGGCCTTTGAAATTTCGCAGAGAAGCGCAATAGGACGAGTGTCTGACATAGATGTCATTGTCGCCTTTTTTGCCAGTGGCGAGAGAAAGGCTCTCCTCCAGAGCTCCAGAAAAGAGGCAGAGCTCAGTGAGAGGTTGAACAGATCGGTGATTTGGGCAGCGAGAGTTAGCGCAGCGAGCTTTAGCATGCGCGAGGAGATACCGTCTGGACCCGTGCTGCAGGAAGCGGAGCTATTTATGGCCTGTAAGACCTCTCGAGTTGAGACTGGGACGAAATGGAAGCGAGCACTCACATCGGCAGGCATCTCGTCGCTGGCAGGCAATGATATCACAGATACAAATACAGTAAAAAGTCTTGTAAATCTATCACGTCATTTTTTAAAAATTAAATCTATATATACAAAAATAGTCTACAAACAAGTTATATAAAGTTGCGCGAGCATTCACACCCAATCACTTACACAACGGCTGTCCATTCTTTCTTTAAATTACATACATACTCGAATAATGACATAAAGGATAATAAATTAGGACAGGAAGATGTACAGGATTAGGACAGGCTCACATGTCGTTTAAGGGGATGCCGGAGTCGCCTGTTTTACCGACATTAGGT
>UELU01128758.1:12492-49234 GCA_900490025.1 Megastigmus dorsalis
TTGTCATAATCAAATTTATTCTTAAACAGCAACTCTAAATTTAGGTACAGATTCCCTTAAGGGGATGCCGGAGTCACCTGTTTTACCGACATTAGGTTTTTCAAACTTTTCTCTTTAACAAATTAACGAATTCACTTGAAACTTTTAGAGATGATAGAATGATCATAAATAGAACGCGCTCAGCCCAGAAATTTCCGAAAACTAAAATAATATAGAAGCTAGAGAAGAAAATACCAAATTTTTACTGATTTCAATTCAATCCAAGAGATGGCATGATTCTGACTTTGCAATTATATTTCAAATGAAAAATATTTTATTTACGCAATTTATTGGTAATTTCAGGGCTGAGCCCGCTTCAATTATGATCATTCTATCATCTCCTAAAATTTCAAGTCAATTGGTTAATTTGTTAAAGAGAAAAGTTTGAAAAACCTTGTGGGTATTTTGATGTAGTAAGGGCGGGAATTTTAAATTTTTAGTGACTCCGACGTCCCCTTAAGAATAGACATACGCTAAATAAATGTAAAATGTAACCATGTAAAATTATGCTTTACATGGCATTTCAAAATATGGTATAGTTTAATTTAACATAAGTTATAAAAAATATAATTTTCTAAATAAATTTATTTTTCTAAAATAGCGGGATTTTCCTGATTAAAAATCGGCATAGTAATAGTACTCTGCAATATTGTTCGATTTGTTATATAAAAAGTTGGCATATTTAGTTAAATTGCCGAGATATTGAATTTAAAAGGAAAATAATATTATTTCCAATGCTACATCTGTGGAAAATTCCACTGCCAGAAAAAGGTATATTTTAGGCTTAGTGCAATGCATCTTATCTGTCTTCCCCTTTTTTAATGGGTTGCACATATGCAACGGGCGTCTAAGCAGCGTTGCTTGTGACGTAGGCGGTCATCTGAGTTTTGTATACAACTTGATGAGTCTAAGCTAAATATTCAAAAGATTTCTAACAAATGCTTATTATTCATGAAATATTTTACCAAAACAGAGAATAAGTTTAATTTTGAAATGAATGTGTACGCTTTTACTGATCTGCTATTATACGTATTTATCTATCTGCTTTTATTTCAGTTATTTTGAAACACAATTTTTTAATTGCCGGTTCAGGTAGTGAATCTTATGTGTACCGAAACACAATACTAATGGTTTGAATTCCCGGGTTGATTGTAAATTCTGTTGTGTGCAAATATTGCAGAGCACAAACTAAATGATTTTACGCTTTTCTTTATTACGAGTAATAAAAATGTAGATTGCGCTATTCCAGGAAAAACCATGGCATAAAATATTTATAAGAAATATAGTTTAAAATATTTGAGTTTAAATAATGAATATAATGTACATCTATATATATATATATATATGTATAATTTTCGGAGCATTTGCGACGCCATCGGGCGAGAGTGGGAAAACTCGAAACCCTCTTGGAAAAACTCTCTGTTTTATCTAACGCCCTCGATCGATATCGATTTTTACTATTAGGGTAGGTAACATAGAAAAATAGGGGAGAAACCCAACCCATATCTATCTGCTATAGGTCTCATTAGTATCTTTGGAGTTCCTCTTTATTTTAGTTTGAAAATTTCAAAAATTCTATAGAAAGGCGCGCGTCGTTAAAACTATACTTTTTTTACGAAAAAAATCGAGATATGATTATATGAAATGCTTAGAAACACTCACGCGATATTTTCTTAGTGATTCACGTTCTGCAGCTCAAAAATATGTGCATATAATCGTGGGAAAAAATGCGTACTTAATTCACTTATGCAATGAAAATCGAAAGAAGTCAGCATTAACATTTGGTATTGATTTTGCCTTGACATTAGCTTTTAATTAACTCGACGGACAAAAACAAACTCATTTCTAGATTGATGCCTTTTTTAATACATTATTTCTTATTTAATTGCAAATCTTAATTTTCAAAAATTTTAATGTTAATAATAGAAACCGTGATTTAAATTCTTTTCTTTCGAGTAATCGGTACCGAAACACCATATGGCCCCGATGTTAGTCTTGTGTCTTTTACTATAAAAAATCATTACTATAAATTCAATCAACATTCCGCGAAAAATACTTAGTGTAGTCAATATGTTGCTAGAGATCTACGCTATGTATTGCTCACATATATGATACAGTAACTCCAGTTACTGATACATAGCCACAGGGCGACGGCCACATTTCACCCATATATCCAGGATTCAATGACTCGTATATAGCTCTCACAATAAACATTCAATAAAATATAGACGGGAATGAAAAGAAAATAGTCCAAAAAGTTTTAGTCAATAATAAATCAAAATGAAATAATATCTTAGATCAATTATTTTTAGAAAAAATAAAATTAAACTAGGAAAAAATACATCATACCAAGCTGAATATATATTCTTGTGTATACCTAGTTATCATTCTTATTGTTAATCTATTCCGATTATCAAAGGCTAAAGGAAATTTTTTAAAAAGCAAAAGGATTTAATACACTATGTGCATAAAAATAAATTGCATTTATTATGTTTACAATAATTCATGTAATTTAATCTGTGCTATAAATAGCTCATAGATTCATAGGTTCTGTCTTGAACGAGTACATAATAAAATTACGCTGCGTCAGAACAATGAAAAAATACACAAATTTAATAAATTCATTCCCTTTTAGAACACGATAACCCATTATAATTAGAAAAGGTACTAATACACAGAAATCACAAAAAAGCTCCACATGACGTGCACTGAGAAAAAAAGATGTCTTGCGTTAAATGACATTTATTCAATGTTAATGAACTTGGATTTGAATATGGCAAATTGAATATTTATTTAATATTAATGAACATTTCACTCATATGAATAGTTAAGAACTGATTTTCTAACGCAAAGTAAGCAATCAATTTGGTCTATCCTTTTCCTTTCTCAAAAAGTTCCTCTTTCCTATGTTAATCGAAATAGATTAATAATAATAGTAACTATAACAAAAGAATATATATTCAGCTTTTAATGCTGTATTTTATGATGATATGTTTATTATTCATGCCTATAATTTATCGTATGTTTATTGTAATATATGTTTCATTGAATCCTGAATATATGGGTGAAGCGTGGACGTCGGCCTGCGGCTATATGCCAGCAATATGTGGGAGAAGCTTTTTTCCACATGTGAGCAATCCATGGCACAGGTCTCTAGCAGCATATTGGCCCCACTAAATACTTGTACGCTGCATTTTCAGTATGTTTTAATTGCAGGTAAGATACGGCATTTATTGTTCCAGCCGTATGTAATAGCCATTGTAAGTTTTCACGAATCAAATTAGCATTTCATATTTTTAGTGCATGGTCACCCTCACGGATGTTAAATGTATTTTTTAGGAACCAAATATAATTATAGTAAATTTTTTAAAATAATTTGAAGAGTACTGTATATCTTTAAAAAAGTACCAAATTATTCGTTTGTAAGGCTTTAGAAACTTTTTCATCGATTTTATTTTACCATAAAAAGATTTCAAAAAAATGTAGGTTATACGGAGAGTGAAATCTATACTATTGATTGGTTAAGGTAGTCCTCTCCAAACCCCTATTTCTTCGAATATGTCTAAAATTTTTTCTATTGGTTACTTTAAGTATACTTTATATGTGGTTAAAATCTGGAACCCGCAAGCGGTATGAAATTTGGAGATATTGAGCCTCGAAATTGCATACTTTAACATTGAAAGCCTATACCGAGAACCTATGGCAGAGATGTTTCGTTTAATTGCAAACCAAGTTTTCTTAGAATTTTTTTGAAAAACTAGCACATGATGTAAAATAACAATACGAATCGTGAGGAAAAAAGCTGAATAGGGCGACGGTGCTTTTTTTAAAGATACAACAGTCCAAAGTTTTAATCCTAGCCTATAGTATATCTATATAGGTGCGCAGTATTTCTCTCTCTTTAAACTTTTGCGTCTTATTCTATCTATCTTTCGTTCTATCGACATTCTGAACTTTAATATTATGAATTTCGAGGTTTTCACATTAGATAACGCTGTGTAATATCTTAAAGAACAAATTTTCTAATTTAATACCGAGTTGAGCACCACGGCAGGGAGAGAACGTCCTTAAACAGGTCAATTTTTTGTATAAGAATACTAAAAATGTTTTATATTGGTATGCATGGAACATTAAAAGAGCAGTGAAGTATAGCTTTATATACGCGAAATTAAAAGAGAATATTCAGTTTTTTGAAGTTATATAAATAAGCTTTATTTGAAACATTTTTTTTCTCCATTTTTTTATAAGATGCCAAAGTAAATAAAGAATGAATATCTACATATGGAGCATCTCAGTTTCGCCTTTAAACGAGTTCCGAGCACCTCTTAAATTCTTATTGTAGTAATTACGACTTAAATTATAGGTATAAATACATTAAATACAAATTAGTTTCAGCCTTGTTAATTTAACTTTTTCTTCATTCTAACTTTAACTGCAATGAACTTACCGCGCATTTTCAAGCGACGACCTTTACTGTAGGATTAAGCACGTTAAACAACAGCGCTCTAAAAATAAAATTACTTAGTCTGCCGAGAACTCGGCAAAAAGCTTTTTGAAATCCAATTTTTGTTCGGCATCAGCCACATCTTTTCCGAATCCGAGTAAATAAATAAAAGTTTAGCGTATAGTTCGAAGCGGCGGATTTTATGCGTCGTATATATATACACGAGGATGTAAATGAGCTCATTGTTCAGGTTGAAATCAAGAGGAAGGGAGGGAATGAGCCTGGAAGAGGGAGAGTCGCATACTACAATTAAAGTTCATTGTTTTGTTAATGAAATACTTTACTCGTCGGTAGATTAACCTTTGAACGTCTACTCAATCGCAGTCAGTTCTCTATTTGCACTCGGTATGTATGTTGCAGTTCGTCAGGCACACCGAGAAATTCAGGTATACGAACAGATTCTTTGCTTTTCATTTCAATTTCCTCATGGTAATACGTATTGTGCGTATTTTCATTTCCATTTCTTATTTCAATGCATTTATATTATATATATATATGTACTACTTTCATAGCATCATTTCAATATTTAAAATACTTCTGTGCAAAAATGTCATCTTTAAAATTTGCATGAATGTTTGGAAAATTATGTTAAGGCCCGTCCTGTAATGTAGTGTAGTTTTCAAACTTATGCGCAATGGGACAGTAAGGAAGAGGAAATATTAATTTGACGAGCAAACATTAATAAAACATGAACAGGTAATATAGTTAAATTTTCGATGAAACAGTAATCATAAAATAAATTACGCATGGTACATTTTAATAATTCGTCTTTATTATTTACTGCAGTAATATTTTACAAATGTCAAAGGTTATCTCGATTAACAAACTTGTATATTTTTTACGAAACGCGTAAAATTGTCGGGCGATTAACTGATGTTGGTTCTATGAGAAGAATCTGCAGAGGATTATTTTTGTACAAATGATTTCTGCGTGATTAATAACGTGTTCGAGCCTTTCACGAAATACCCAAGAAATCGATGCATCAGGGTAGATTTTGTCTCTTTTTGACTAACAATGTCATTTTGGTCTTTGCAAACAATATTGGCGCATTCGAATACCTGTATCCGTGAGATTCTGGTGCTCTTAATTATCGAATGGTTCATCCACCCTTCAATGCGGCGACTTTTGCTCGAAAGGATATCGCAGGAATATTTACAACAACTGTATTTAATATGTAAACCTGAGCATTTTCGCGAATTGTGCGCGTGTAAAAAACACCCCGGAACAAAAATATCTGGATCTAATAATTGCGCTCTTTCTTTCATACACATCATAATATTTTATTTAGACACATTCTGGGATTCCAAACATTTCAAATGCAGGATAGCTATTCAGATCGCATAATATTTTCGTCGGGGCACAACAAACATTTCGTATTACATGATTTTAAGTACGACATATGGCGTTTTACGATTTGTCGCTAGCAACGTTGTCTATAATATTAATGTAGCTTTAAAATGTTAATAAGCATTTTATTTTATTTTTTTTTCGCGAGCTACTGTAGCAATGAGAACGTCAACATTATACACACGCATTGTACAATGTATTCTTTTTATCTTCCTATACCATACTTTCATTGCAATTTGCCGAGTATATAAACGTGATTTCAAATATTATTATTGATAGATTTACAAGGAATCGATATTCTGAACGTTGAAGTATTTATGCCCAGAAGCTATCCGGAAGCCACTATCGTATAATTCATTAAAAACAGAAATTGATTATTTTTACTTTATATAATAATGAACAATTTGCTTACTGTTCTCTGATAAATAGGAATAGTTAAGGATGGGATGCAAAAAGTGGTTGTAATTTTGAACACTGTTGCTACTATATATGACGTAATTAAGGAAAATACATCTTGCTCATTGAACAAAGTTATTATTTATAATATGCTCGAACCGTCGTCTCGATAGATAATAAAAATAGGGAATATCACTGAAAATCTCTATTTCTTCTAATCGAAGACTTACTTTTGATATCATAAGGATAAAAAAAATGTATTTAAAAATTTCCGGGTTGTACAGACCTTTATGAATAATAATAAAATATCAATTAAATAATAAATTAAAAAAAAAACTGATTTTTGATATTGGAAAGCGACAAGGAACAAGGAAAAGACTTACTGAGATACCAGTATGCAAGTATTAAAATAAATCACTTCAATTGAACTTAATTCTTGTTAAAATAACGTATTACAAGTCAAAAATAGACATCATTCACAATAGTATAAATTTTATTTATATATTTCTAATTTTGATTTCGCGTCATTTTTTTACAATCTAAGCATTTATTTTAGAATAATATTACCAATGTAAAATCTACTTTTTCAATCAACAATAGTGCAGCACTTGGAAACAGAAAGTTACAATCCTATCAAAAAGTGAGAAAAGCTCTTTTCTCTTTTTGATAATTCGAATATCAGAAGAAAAAAGAATATCTCAATACTAATGTCAGAATCAGGATATCTATCTCTTAACAAAGATGTTTTTCTCATTTTTGGATGGTAAAAGTAGATTTTTTGTTATTTTTCCGCATATACAGCTTAGTATTGAATCCACGAGAATTTTCAGTCCCTTATACGTGAACATCTGTGAGTCCAGGCAAACTTCGCGTTTAGTTTTATTTTAGATGCAAAAAATATTGCACATAAGCCCACTCGATCTAATCCAGTAATCGAGGCAATGAAACTAAAACATGCACACGCATTATCCTTAATATATCCGTTCACAGGCGCACTTTCATACATTTGTTTAATTTCGCTTAAGTACCATTCAATACTATTAGGAATGCGGCTCCGTTTTAACGGCGATCGCCTCTCGTGCTTGTTCCCTCCCAGGCCCTCGTTCTCGCCAAGAGTAGCTCAGAAGAGCGCGGGAGTCTAATCTTATTAGACGATGCACACAACTCGGCCACAGCATGCTAAGAACAACCTCGATTGGGATTATATGCTGATTAAACGTACGAGATTTCGAACAACTTTGGTGGTACTGCGACCCGAGCGCAGCGAATTCTCGCCGATTCTTTTCGAGTTATTTTACACAGTTTGTACAAATGGCGGCTGAATTGGATTGCAGAGCGTCGGCTGCGAGCGTTGGCTACACGCAATATCTACCCACTAATTAGTTTAAAGCGAGTTCAACAAAAAACACTGCTGCTGTAAATTGGCGCATAAGGTCATTCATAAAATTAATGAATAACATTTGCTAAAGGTCAATGTTTTACTTGTTTAATATACAGTCAAGTATCCGTAAAGTTATATCAAAGTAACAAGAAACGAAAATATTCAATCGAGCAAACACCAGGTCCTAGACTTTACACCTTTTCTCTAATAAATTATTGCTACTTATATAATTCACTTCTGTAACCTTTGTTATTGATTATAAATGTTCTTGCAATATAATAATAGTTATTATGGAGAAAAGAATAGAATATTGGTGTGTAATCCATCGTTATTATTGTTTTTTATACGCTTAATTTATACAGAATCCGCGAGAACATCTGCTTCGGTTCAAATGGAACGGAAACTATTTGCTCACCAATGAGATTCCTTTATTCCCCATATAGACCATAAGTATACTTCGGGTGTGTTTGTCTTAACCTTTTCGCTCCGGGACTGGTCCATATATGGACCAGCACTCCGTGTGGCGACTTGTCATAAGAATATCATTCACTTAAGTCATGAAATTCAGCTAAAATGCGAGGTCAATTTTAAAGGAAAAATCCCCGGAGCGAAAAGGTTAATCTCTAGCAACCTTCGCCTCGCAACTGCGTTACGCACCTTGTCAACGACTATACCTAGATGCGACGACATTATACATTTTGTCCACAAGATTAAAAAGCCGGAAAAACATTAACGTATATTTACACTTTTTCCTCACTTGAGAATATATGCTTTATGCTTACGACTCGAAAGGGAAACACTTGAACGTGACCTTTTTAATTTTCTTATCGACGCAAACGCTTTTGAATACATTGTTTGTCAGACTTTTCAAAAACATTCTTTTCAAACTGAAGCGGAACACTGGGATTTTTTACTATATTTGACTTTATACGAACTCTATACTGCAAAAAAATTCTATTGACACTAGATATATATTTACTAGAATAGATATTGTATTTGAATTTAATAATCTTATAAAAACGAAAGTTTAAAGGTTCTCTTTTCTTTTAGTCATTCCACGAGGTAACAAATTTTTTTCAATAATCTCTTTATGTACTTTAAACTCAACAATTTTTTTATTGCAATTTGAAATCTTTGAAATATCATTGAATGATCATAGTAATATTAGTTCATAATGAATTTTCAAGAGAGTTCATGAATAATTAATTCTTTTACAGTTTTATAAAATAACTCATGTTCAAGTGCTTTTTACAATATACGTTGGCGAGGATGCACGCAATAATTATTTTATTGGCACTTTATAACGAGCCGCTACAGTATTCAACATTTTATTATCTTTATCATAAAATTATTATCAATGCTTATTTTACTATTTTGTATAATTGTAATTATTGTATTATAATATTTAATTATTACATTATTGTTATTATTAAAATTATTAGGAAAAGTGTCTTGCTTTAAGGCAGCTACAGCAATAAAACAATCAAAGGACCATTGTAAAATGCGTTCTCGACAAATGGCATTTAAAGATTAAGTTAAGTAACTTTTTGTATAAGAATAGGTAAAAATGACAGTGATCAATTACCATCAGTGATTGTTTGACTAGACAAAATTTAAAGTACAATTGGCTGATTAATATCCATTAAAGTCTTGATTAATTTTTGTCTATACGAGACAATAAATTGCTTATATAACGATAATATTTTAAACGTAACTTGTCGAATATTAGTTGTGTTCCTATATATACACAAAAGTTTCCTAATGTAATGAATACAAATAAAAATCAGCATCAAAAAAAGATCACATTTACTTTCATTAGTAAATAAATATTTTTTTTTGTCTAAACCGCATGGAAACACTACAATTTAACTTTAAAACTTAATGACATTTAATTAGCACATGCATGGTTTATATCATTCGAATACACCTCCTCAATGGTAAACGTAAAGGTTATTAAAATCATTTATATCATAAAATATTTGTAATCAAACGAAAACTAAAAATAAGTAAAATTGTATCGGAAGTACAATGCTTACGATTAATAAATTATGGATCCCTCAAGAGGAAGATAAAATGTATAGATATAAAGCTGTTTAAAAAAACCGTATTATCCATATAGTCATCCAAGTAAATATAAATTATATAACAGGTTTTTGCAAACTAGGGGAACCGAATCAAATTACAATTTTCATAATACAAAATATATGGCTTATATAAATATGATTGAATAAAAAATAATTATGTATTGCGAGTCATTAGTTACAGTACAAATACTTAATTGATTTTTACAAAAGTGTACATTTTTAATTTGTTCGTACTTAAAATATCTTCAGCGCTATGACTGAAATTTCTGGGAGCTTCAGAGGCTCCCATATTTTTATTTTTGGCATATAAAAATAACTTGAATAGTACGTTTTTACTACAAGGGTATAAAAGTTCGAATGCAAACATTATTTTAGAATGTATTGTCAAATCAAACTTATAAGACTTATACAGCTACTTGATGCAATAGATAATGTAACAGGTAGTACATGTACCCATATAAGCCCTGTAAGGGTTGAATGTGTTACGATTGTGGCTTTCTGATAAAATTTCAAATGATTTTTCATTTTATCCAATGGTTTTAAGACTGATGGTATATGTGAAATAAAGTATTTGTACATGTAAATGATAACTGGTAGAATTCTTCAATATTTTTATAGCATAATACTATTTACACTTTACAAACAATTGTATCTTAGTAATTCTGTGTATTTTGGACGAGATATTTCGTCATGAGGGACACGAGGGTTAAGTACTAAGCATAAATCTTTAATCCATAGACCGCTGCTATGACATCGTATAGCGAACCGCTATGATTCCCTTTCATTTATACGGAATTTCACTAAAAGTAGCGGCGGTCTAATGGTTAACAGTTTGAAAAATCATGGTTTTGCTTTGAAGTTATCCAAATAAGGAGTATTCGAGTGATTAAATATAATTTTGGAAAAGCTGCAACTGTGCAATAGATCAAGCTGCATCTGTTGATTAAAAAGTCGACTTTTAAAATTTTGATATTCAGATCTCAACACTACCCCGTTATGATTATCATAAATATCACTATATTTAAAATTCTAAATAAACGATTTCATCTTGACGGCCGCTACACTGAAAAAAAACTTTACTAACTGCATGCTTACATTTACTTCAAAAATACTACATAACTGTAAAATTAAATACAACATTACTTTCTACTATGTACTATGGAGTAATGATAATGTCAACGTAACTAAGGTTATCAACCTTGTTGAAACGCATAGTTCAGTAAATTCTTTTCAGTGTAACAATTCGGTTTCAATCAAATTTTTCGAGCGAGCTTCAAGAGAGCAAAACAGATAAAACCAGCAATATCGCTATATTGCATAAATTACTTACAATAAGGGGCTCGCGGCTGTTCATGGATCGAAAAGTCCGAAGGCGCGCGGGCCGCGCCTGAGTTACGGGGGCGCCGAGTGAGGCGGTTGGGGTCAGCAGTTGATGCCTGAGCCCGCAGTCATCTGCTGTTGCGGTTGCTGCTGCTGCTGCTTATCATTGCCGAAATAAGACACGTTCACTACGTCGCCGCCTACGTTTATCAGGCATTGACCCTGCAACAGAAATGACAAGGCAAGCGCGCGTACCGAGGATAATGAATACACATATATATTCGTTTAAGTGAAGAAAAAGATTGTATCTAAACATGCTTTATGGGCTGCGATAAGAAAGGTAATCGGTGATTTTGAGTGATAAGTACAACATGCAAATATAACGGCTATTATTTTACATCGAGCATTTCGAGTTTTCTTATTTGGATTATTGACTGCTGATTAGAAAATCGAGCAATTGTTTGCACCGTTTGAGATTGAGCGACGCGTTGTTAAAATGTTATTTTATGAGGTATTTATAACTAATAAAATATATTATTTTATTAATTTAATCTTATTAAAAATAAATATCGAATTAAGAAATATATTGATGACATACTTGGTTTTTGTGAGGACTATGCAACAAGACGCACTGAGTCATAAAAAATGCAACCATCGCATTACCACCAAGTGCTGTGACATGAGCTCGAACTATTGCTAACACTTCGGTTACGAAACTATGGATGAAACCACTGAGACCACCACTCTATTGAAAAAACAAAAGAAAGAATAAATACAATTATTTATTTGGCATTAATTGAATTCGTAGAAAGAATAAAAACAGAAAAGTCTTACCTCTCTAATGGAATTCGACTCTCTTATGAAAGAGAAGTTCAAATTCCCTAAGTATCTATCAATTTTTCCACCAGGTAGGTAGGATAAAGGCGTTATGTCAACGCCATATCTTTCTTTTAAGGGAACCTATTAATAATAAAAGTGAAATTTTGTATTAGTTTAATTCTTATTAATAGGTAATAAGTATAATATTTTCTTCAATTTTTCATGTGTTTTTTGTGTAAATTTAATGACTTAAAAAGTATATAAGCTAATTTTCTTTTAAGTAAATGAGATGAGATCATATTGAAAATAAGGATTATTACGTGATTATGTCGATGAGTCGTTTGTTTAATCCGTAATGGTGAGCGTGGCCGTAGTTTTTGTGCAACCGAAGCATTGAGTGCTGAGGATTGCGGTGGTATCGGTGTGTTGGGTGTGTTGGGTGCATTTGGGGTAGTGTCTCCAGTGCTAAATGCTTCTGCATGGTCCTCATCCAGACTAAAGATCATATCGCTGTCATCTGCAAAATAAATGTAAAGTTTTGAATACACGAATCATAAAACATTACTTATATTTTTAAGAGCTATGGTAATAATGGAGTGGATTATTAAGTAAATATAAGTTCATCGATTGTAAAATTACTAGTATTTATACAAAACCATTTTTGATGAATCGTTTTGCGTTATTGTAAAGTGCTTAACATCTATTGAAAATTTTGTCAAAAATTTATAGTGATACCAAGCAAACATGTGAACTTTTTGTATCTTGAAACTTTACGATTTATATTAGAAAATTTTTTCTTGGTGTATTTAAATATTGCTGAAAACCCGATGTTTATTTCATCATTTGTATATACATTCGTGCCTGGCATACGTGTATATATATATATATATATAGGAGTCGAAGTATTGAAGAAATTAATCAAACGCTAATGGAAACATATCTACGCTATTACTTATTTTATTAGCTCATTTACACTTTTGTTTTTTTATTATTATTGAAATAGACAATATTTAGACATTGCAATAAGTGAATCAATTATAAATGACAATATAAATATCATTGCAAATACAGAATTTAGTATTAAAATTATTTTCATCAAAATTATTTATATCAAAATATTTACTTTCAGGTTAAATTATTTATTTCTAGCACGTTTTATTTTTGTATGTCGTATTTCTTAACAAATACATAGCTGTACCAAACATATGTTTAGTATAGACTGCTGATATTTTTCCCGATACATTTCAATATTCTAATTGAAAAACAATAAGCCCTATAAATTGAATGAATTCATCTGTTTCTAAATTGCTATAAGATTATAAATTTTATTGCAATAGTATTAAAAGCACATATTCTTCATTCTATTTTTCTACATACTTCGAAAATGACAAATAAGCACTGAGTAAGTAAACCCACCTGTTTTCTTCACTTGATCCTTACTCATCGAGTGGGAGAGCAATCTTCTACGAAACTTGCTATATTTTGTGGGTTCGCCTAAGCCCAATGCCATACCTACCACCGATAACTGAATTTCGTCTTGTTCAGGCAGTGCGATCTTGAATTGTAGATCGCATAGGGCGCATGGCACCATCCGCCTCAACTTGAAGTACACAGTCTGCAGTAGACGCGCGAAGTATTTCGAGGGCATCGAGCCTAATTGTCCGGAGGGTATTTTGGCTCGAGAAATCTGCAATGTTTATTGTAATGCTTACAAAGTGCTACGTACATATGTATAGTGTAAGTGTTAGAAATGTATTGATTATTTTCAAAATAGTAAATAATTCAGAGTCAGTTAAAATTTGGAAAATATGTTCTGGACAATTATCTCAAAGTCGACAACTATACCTGTGTGAACATTTGTAGGTTGCGCACAATCTCGAGGTCTTCGAGTCCGGGAATGGATTCTGTATTGACAACGTGAAAATCATTGGGTGGCCTCTCGTCCATCAGCAAACTTATACGATCCATATCCTCGACATCGTCAACTTCCAATACGCAGACGTCCTTCATACCCAATCCCAAGTCGATTTCCGGCAGCTCGTCCTCGGACTCGTCCGTGTCCGACATCGATCGGCCGTTTTCTACTTCCTGCGTTAATTCAAATGAAAATTCTCATTCGTATACAAAAAAAGTAAGGTTTTATATTGTTAAAACCCCCCAAAGACATTTAGAATCTCACGACAAGCTAATTATATTACAAAGTAGCTGATGTAGGGCTGTAGCCATCAAACATAATAAAAAATAAAGTGTCTCACCGACACATGCTTGAGCTGATAGAACTCGACGTTCTTCTTGACGGTGTCGACGAGGCTTTTCTGCATCTCGGTGAGTTGGTCCTCGTTGTGCCACGAGTTACCGGTTGCGATCTGCGGCAGCGAAGGCGGTGGCAGGGCAGTCAAGTAGACAGCGGTACCGACGGCCATGCCAACAACTAGTCGCTCGCCTATGGACACTTGGACTTTGAGGCCAAAGATCGCGTTCATGCCGCGCATTCGTAGCTTGTTCAGCAGCAAGCTGTGGAGCTCGTACTCGAGGAAGGGCAAACAGTCCGAGATTTCCTTGGCGTTCATCTCGCCGCGTAGGTCCTTCTTGGACTTGCACACGGTTGCCTGAATGAAACAGCCGCGACCCGTCATCGGCACATTCTCCGGCAGCTCCACCGTTGTGAATAGGATGTCGGGTACCTTTGCTCGTCGGCATACGCTGCACTTTGACACGCTCACCTGTTGGTGGTACCACGAATAAATCGTATTCAATGAAATATTCAATGAAAAAATATACATTTCGGACGTGATCGTATAGGGGATAGATATTATTCGAGAAACGTCAGACTTACACATATTTTTGGCGTTACGAGTATAAATCGACTCAAATAATTTGAAACTTTTTTTTAATCAAGTATTTAAGTTTTTAGTTATATTGGCCAAGTTCTCTCTAAATCTGAATATGTGGAATTTTCACTTATTTCACATGCAAAGCCAATTTGCACTTATGCATGTGTGAAATTGGCACTTATTTTGAATGCGAACTCTGCATTGTCACATATGAATATGTAAAATTTTCACTTGTTTCATATGTGAAGTATATTTTCACATGATGAATAAGTCCATTTTGACTATTTCACATGTAGATACGGCTATACCTTTGTCTCGCATTGTCTCGTCCATGCAGGAATTGACATGTACGCATTAGATTCTGTAGTGCTGTGACGCTAGGATGTCGTTTGATCTCCTTTTCAAAATTTACTGTGCATTAATTGTGTAATAACCAACTACGTTGTAAAATCTTTAAAATTTTATAGAAATATGAATACCGAATATCGAAATTACATCATGTAATAGTTATTTGTAAGTAAAATTAGATATTAATTACAAATTATATTCTACAATTTTCCGCGTATCAAAGATTTTTTAATTCAAATCGAAAATCGAAATAGTTTATATTTTACATGAACATATATTTAAGCACAATTTCGATAAATGTAAAAATTAATATGATTTAGCTTGGAATAAAAAAAATATTTAGAAACGTAATTTATTGTTCATCAATCTTGTTGTAAAAATTCTGTAAGAACTGTAGTTTCACGACAAAATAATAGGTAAAAAAATTATACTACGATTTAAAATAACAAGTTTTTTCTGTTTTAGACAAAAGAATAACAATTTTACATATTTATGGTGACTATTTACGTATTTCAATATGAAATAACACTTATTTCGATATATGAACCGCTATTCGGTAAGTATTTAATATTTGACATTCGATCCTATATCGAATCGATATCGGATACGTGTCATTTCATTGAATATGAAATTACACTTATTCAAATAGTGACTATCCATTTATTTCGATGTGAAATACCACTTATTTTAATAGTACATTTTCACATATTCAATAAGTAATCTCAAGTTACATATTGAATAAATGAATATCTACATATTCTACGTGGACGGCTTTTCACATGAGCAATATGCGGATAGTCACATGTAATCTGTGTTTATCCACATATTTAGATTTAGAGAGTAGGTACTACTGATCTTATCAAATTTCGTTAAACGCACATGTAAGACTTGCCAACGACGTATAAATTTGACTTTCAACACTGGCTCACGATGGATATCCCGCGTTTATATATACCTGAAAGTTTATGCTTGACTTGTTGTAAGGCAGGTGACAGAGACTACAGCCAGTGGGTGGGAATACGCAGTAAGCAGGCTCGTGATCATTGCTCTCCGAGGCGTTCCTCTGCTTGGTGGTGGGCTTGCTCGACGGGTAGTGATTGACCGTCACCGAATTGGTTACCGGTGCCGGGGTCGCTTGCTGCTGTTGCTGTTGCTGCTGCTGTTGCTGTTGCTGCTGCTGTTGCGGTTGCGGTTGCTGTTGCTGCTGCTGCTGCTGGCTCGCTGTCGAGTTCTCGGTACTGACTTTGAGATTCTGCACTTTGTCGAGGATGGGGCCAGTGCCGAGGGCCGGTCCCGAGCCCTTGTCCGAGTCCATCGAGGTAGTCATCGGTCCCTGCACGTGAGTTATCAGCACGTTGTCCTGGTCCTGGCCTGTGCTGTGGAGATTTATCACAGCAGCCGTGCCCGAGCCGCTCAACACGCACACGTCGTCGCTGCATGCGTACGTATAACAGTCAGGCATATAACAATATTGTAGGGACTACAGGGAGTAAGGTTACCGACGAGAAATTATGAGTTTTACGAGCGTTTCTTTGAAACACTGCATTATGAATGCAATATGGGTATATAAAAGCCACAGGACTGGGAGAAATTTATCTTTTGAGGAGCAGAAATGTCGATTAAAGATATAAGGGTCACATCTGGCCGAGGACGACGTAGAACAATGTGCAGATCGAATTTCGTTATACTTACGAGATGCTGGTCTCTTCTTTGTAGCCAATAACAACGTTACAAGCCAAGGCACGAGCGTGGGAGCGAACTTCCATTCTGATCTCCGTCCACCAGGAGTCCCTGCCCTCGGGCTCCTCCAAGTTGGTAATTCTTTCCAAAAGTTTGACCGACCTCGCGCTGACGAGGCCACCTTATGACAAGACATGATAGCTTCAAGTTTTTCAAGAAAGATATATTTTTACGCAGCGATCGCATTGAAGATATTTTTTACTTTATCTAAAGATGCAGAGACGAATTTTAGGAAGTAAAAAAAAGACTTCGGTAACGATATTAAAATCACGTGGTTCAAGTTCCATATGAAAATTCCATCCATAATTCACAAAGATTTGTGGAGAATTCTTTGTGGATTCTAAAAGGAATTTTATTAAACTAAAAGATCAATATCTATCTTTATACATATATCTCATTAAATGCCAGAAATTGGTAAATCAAATATCGTATAAACATCATGGACATACTTTTAAATAAAGTTGTTTACTTGAATGTAGACTTTTTTACTGTAGAATATAAATGAATTTTAGTCATTGAATTTTGTACGATTCATTTTACACATCTTGAAAATGTAAATAAAATTGATCATTTTTATAATAATTTACTTTACTTGCGAGTACTTACAGATTATGAAGTTAATTACAGAAAAAAACAGCCAATATATCGACAGCTCATAACAATAAGGAGATGTCTCAGAGGTAGGTATGAAAATGATCTATCTCAATAATTCGCGTAAAAAGAGCTATTTCATTTTGTTATGTAATAAAGCTTCATCTCCAAAGCTATGTAAAAAAGATCTAAAAATGTTTGTAAAATCGAATTTTAAGGCTATGATATAAAAAATAGCACTCGCCAGACGGACGTAGAATTTTACTTATGACGAGAAAAACAAGAAAAATATGAGCGGTCAAACATCAAAATCTGGCTATCCAGTTCTGAGATCATACACGCACACACCCTTACATAACCAAAAAAAAACCGTGGAAAATGTTTCTCTTTCGTTAAAAAAAATCACTATTACAAAGTTTCCTCTATGAGGAAGCAAAAAATTTATTTCATTAAAAAAAAAGATATAATGCTTCGCAAGGAAAGGAGAAAATTATACCCTATACATACATATCTTTTTCTAAGAGTATTAGCTTGCAGTAATATAAGTATGAATCAATTTTTTGACCTATTTTTTTGACAATTCTCTGATAGATTTAATATATATATATATATATATATTGGAGATCGAGATATCTTAGATAACAAAATCAAATTAATAACTATCGGCCTACTTAACTAGGAGAAAGATGGTGCTATTTCCTTCCGGAAAAGTTGTAAATTCACAGGCTAAACACCGTCATTAACGCAACTCTAAACGCGTGTAGACGTCGTTACGACTGGATTCAGCATCTCTATGCCCAAAACATCCGCAAGCTCCAAGCTGCTCTATACAGTGGTACAATAAATTTTAACTTTTCAGGAAGGATATATTGCTCCTTTATTCGCTATGAGCATAATATACTCATGTAAAGAGATATGTATGCACATAAGTCTATGCACAAGGCAATACATTGTCGGCTCTGATGGTTCTGATTGACTGCGTGTAATATATGGATATTAAGCCCATCAGTTGACATAGATTTTATTTCTTTATACACTGACTTCTTAATAGAGTAAGATGGTTCCTTATTGTTATCGAATTTGTTAGGAGCCGTTCGGGATGCGTTGGTTGGTCTATGTATATGATACCTTTTTGTAACAATTACATCGAGAACATCTAATATCGAGTATTTGTTGATTGTATATAGGAACAAGTTAGTAACTATGTACAGAGAAAGGATTTTTTCTGTGTGCACTTTCAATCATCTCTAATAGAGTAAGTATACTATATGTAGAGGAAAATACAAAGTACAAAGCTGAGATAAAGAAGGGGTTAAACGCGAATTGGAGCATGTATATAAAGCCTATGCAGACGTCGGTAGCTACTCTCTCAGCAAGAAAGTAACGAAGGTAAAAAAAGACTCACCGATGTGTAGGACGAAGCCGGGCGGGTACTGCTGCATCGTTATAAAGGGATACTCGAGCATCTCCAGTGCCTCCTGGTTCATGGTCCTAACGATGGCGGAGGAGGGTTTCAGGTAGCCGGCCATCGAGCGATCGCTCCCAGTCAGCGAGTTACCTATAAAGACCGGCCCCGAGGCCCAAACAATATTGCACATTTTCAACCTATACACAATCCCTCTTTCGTCTTCGCAGCTCATCCTACAAGTAGACGTATAACGCCAGCTCTTTTGCTTTGCGCTTTGTCGTCTCCCGGTTTGCGTCGAGTGCTGCACAACGCACCTCCGAGAACGACAACGCGGCTGCTCCTCTCCTCTTTCCGCTTATAAGTAACTATATATATATATATATTTACTGCAATTGGTGAAGGCAAGAGAAGAGGAGAGATCACCTATTTGGCTTTTCGATTATTTCAGTATAATGGGCTTTGTTTTGCCTTTAAATCTACAGCACAAGGTATAGCATAATGTAGCATTTTGCAGGTTTTGTGTGTTTGGGTTTGCTTTACAGCTTGGATCAACTATTAGTCAAGTGTAGCTGGGCAATAGAGACCTGATTCCTGATCGTATAAGTAACCAAGAGTTCAGCTGTTCTCGTGAGTCCTTTGCGCGAATTAATTTTTAGACGATACTATCAGCTTACGACCTTCTTATACATATACGCGTCAACTTATTGATTTATGTAATATAAGCTTCTTGAAAATAAAAAAATTTCCCGACTATTAAGAAGTCCAATGATGTAAGCATTAATCAATAAAGTTTAAAGATTATAAATAAATCTTAAAATTGTTAACGATTCATTCCAATTTTCAGAAGAATAATCTTATTTTTTTAATGACCTTTTATTTGATATGACTTTATTCGATCCATTTATATATCGATCGACAGAGAGAAATTGGAATCGTTAATGTGATCAGAAACCAGAAAATCTTAAGCGGCACCTCGTATCGCTCAAGTGCTTTGGCAGAGTATAAATTGAACGAAAGACTTATTTATATGAAAAAAATGAAAAATGTTTCAAGACTTTTTTGTGTACACCAACCATGGCCTGATAGCAACTTAAGTTCCTTTACTGAATAAAATATATGTACAGTTTTTTTTTTAAAACTAATTTGAATAGTTGCAGATGGAAATTGTTGCATAACAGAAAGAATGTGCAATGTATAAGGAATAAATGCTGAGCATATTGTGTCTAAATGTGTGCAGTGTCTTAAATAAAATTGTAAATAAAAATAAAGAACAATCATGAGTTACGGTTAAACATCGAACGTGACACTTACAGGACAACAACCCAGAAATGCGATTGATCGAATTTTGTATGAGAGTTATAAGCCATAAATATGGTTTTGTTTGGTTAATGATTATAGTTTAATAAAATATCATTTAATAACATCATTGCGTACAATATTTGAAATGGGATAAACCCTTAATTTAAATTTAGTATTATATACATATACAGCAATGTGGTATTGTTTTTAATGAATGAAATGCAACATGCTTGTCTAAGGAATACAAACATCGTTGGTTATAAATTGTGAGACTGTGAGAATAAAAGTGTGCTGAGTGATATGTCGATGAAGTTTACAGAGTGAGAAGGGAGAACGAATTTCTTTTTACAACGACATCGATATTGGACAATATTTACGTAACGGTTTCAGGGATTAGATTGAAATATATTCGAATTATTTTACATGGTTTTTTGGACATATATATCTATGTATATGAAACCTGATAATTTACAGATGAATTTATAGGAAAGCACCAATTCTCATATTGATATTTTTGTTTACACATAAATTATATTTAAACAGATTATTTAAGAAATTGTTCAAATGGATTATTTTTATTTGAAAAACTTGTATTATGTATTGAAATTTAAATCCGAATCAAACCCTAAAAGGACACTTTTTTCCTCTCAACTTCTAAAGAATATATTTTTTTTTAGATTAAAGTTATATTTTTAAAAAGCCGTTACCAAAATTAATCTTTCAATCAAGATTAAATTCATAAGCCCAGCTATCAAAAAAGTGCCTGAAATTAAGTTTTTTTTTCTCTACAGAACGAGTTTTTCTATCGTTTGACAAGGTTTCGCTAGTTTATGAAAATTTAAAGATATGCGTTTATAATAAATGATATTTTAAGGGGATGTCGGAGCTATAATGACTCTCATGTGACCTAACATTATTTTTGTTAATATAATGCCAGTTTAAATATATCTTACAAAAAGAAGAGAAGAGCACCCTTCATATTTCAATAAGGAATAATTCTGTCACTTCAGATCTATGTTATTTTATTAAATCTAAACAAATTTCTGGAAAAACATCGCGAGGTTAAGCGACGATCATTCTTGGCTCCGACATCCCCTTAAGCTTTATCATCGTAAAATTTAAAAATTAGTGCTTATCCGTATTTAAAAAATTGTCAATGCCTCCAATGCTATATTCACTGATAGAAAGAAAACACGTATATAGGTTCATAATTCGGAGATGTATGGAATTTGACGTAGTACCTACAACAATTATGCAACAGGAACATTTAAGGGGACACAGTATCATTTTTGTTTATATTTCACGAAACCTGAGCCTCTGTCGCTGAGCATCGTTTTTGATGAGTAGCCGCGATCCGATCGAAGTCTGAAAGATCTGCCCTTCTTCACGAAACTTTTATCTATAAGGTTAATCGATTTTTAATGATCCAAACTTTAACCATTTGCTCATATCCATTGATAACATTTAATTCATATTAAATTATAACAAAAGTATGTGTAACATTTACGAGTAATAATGATGTACGTTAATTAAGGTTTTACTTTATCTAACTTAACTAAATTACATAAATAATTTTAAATGAAATGTATGGATAAATGAATATTAATGTGATGATAATACGATGAGTTGCATCACAATTTACCTCTTGTTGGGTCTAAAATTTTCTAAACTTTCGCAATCAATTCTTTATAAATGCTGTTTACTTTTGGATTTTTTTAAATGATTAGATAAATAATGAAATTTCAGACAAGTGCGAATGTTGTAAAGTTTGCAAATGATGAATTGTATGCATAGTGTTGTTGAAGTCCACTTAGAACGTTATATCTTTAGCATTATTTTTATTCTCAACATGGTATTGGGGAGTAAAGAGTGTACTCTGTTAGAAAACAAGAAAAAATAAAGTTTATGTTAGTTAAATTGAATGACGACGACGATTAAACAAGGTATAAAAAAAGTAAAAAAGAGACGGCAATCGCAACATCGAACATAATTGAGAGCATCCTTTCGCTGGTACTCACGTTCGCGAAAGAATTTATAAAATCCTGCTGGTTATAATGCAGTAACAACGCGAATGGAACAGAAAGAAAATTCAAGTAAAGAGGATGTATATATGCATATATATATATTATATATAATTATATTATTTATATGAAGTTACACTTCACTGCTTTTACAAATGCACAAATAATTTTTCACTTCTTACAATATTCCATTACATTTTATTATTTTCTAGAATACTTGTATTTATGTCGAAAATTTTTAGCTTGGAAATTTCTGTACTAACGATCACTAGTGTAAGTATATGTGTTTAATGTATAATAAAATTAAATATTAATATCCTTGTTATAAAAACTAAATTTAGTATAATAGGAAATATTCACGTTTCTATCATTGCTGTTTTTTGATTTAAGTATACAAATATCAACGAAAGTAATCAAGAAAATTAAAAGGGAACTGATGGATTTCTTTGCTGTAGCAATTTTATGTGTATTTAAAACAAACTTAGCCAGGTGTCAATAATAAGTTTTGATACTTTTCATTTTTACTAATCGTAAGTAGGCAGTCATCATAAGATTTATATAAGCTGCAAAACCTTTGCTGCAGTTCAGCCAGAGTAAAGATTCATAATCAAAAACTGTGGCCTTTCTTATTAGCTAATATTATAATAATTCTATGATATTATGCCAATAGGTTGATCCTTCGATCTTGTATAATTATGCGAACATGAACTGTACATACATCAAGTCATCCACTTGTTACGACAAATCGTACTCTCATCTTTTTATAAATGAGTCGTGTGAATGTTAAAATAATTACTTTGATCAATCATAGGGGCTTGATAAAGTTTCAACAACATCGTCAAGTGACATCTAGCTAGGCCAGTTTTTCTCAAAATAGAACAAAAAACAATAGCCAATCAATAGAAGTAATTAAATAAAAAATGAGTTTTATAACTAATTATAATCGATTTGAAAAGTACAACAGGAGCAAATCATTTTCTTTAAAAATGTAAGACGAACCCTGCTTATAAAGTGTAATATTGGAGGGTAAATGAAATGAATCTTCTACAACATCACGGCGCAAACGATCTAAATTAGCAATAAATGATGTCAGCTGCCATAAGAAGTTATATACCACGTACGAGCGAAGTAAAAGGAAAGCAAAAAAATTATTGGTGCATAAAAGACAGTTGTATCGATCGCATTAAGAGAATTTGAGAACTGAAAAGCATAAAGACTCAAAAGTCGATCACCGACCTTTAGGTGTGATGCTGAGGTCCGAGTCGCTGGATCTCCGATGTAACGGCATCACTGGATTTCTGGTCGCTGGCGAATGAGCCGTTTTCAAATGCTGCTGCTGAGTTTGTGTAGGAGCCGGACTGATCGACGTTCCCTGATGATTTTGGCTCTCCTGATTCTGATTCTGCTGATGATGCTGTTGCTGCCTGCGTGTGGACGGTGAATGGGAGACACACAAATTGTCAGTTGTATTAGCTAGGTTAGTTGTTTTAGTATCAGGGATATTAGAAATAATAGAGGTAGTAGTTACAGTAGTAGCGGTAGTAGCAGTAGCAGTAGCAGTAACAGTAGCAGTAGTAGTAGTAGAGGTAGAGGTAGTAGTAGTAGTAGAAGTAGAAGTAGAAGTAGTAATAGTAATAGTAGTAGCAGTAGAAGTAGTAATAGCAGTAGGAGCTACAGTAATAGCATGAGTGAGATCAGAGGTAGGAATAGTGGATGAAGTATTCTCGTTTGGGACAACGGGGTTTGCAGCAGTTTTAAAGCGGTCCGGAGCTTTCAAAGCATGCATCTCCAGGTACTCGCGCTCAATCTTGGTCGGCTCGCTAGTGGGCTTTGTTTGGCCTAAAGATTTAGCTGCTTGCTCGACAACCACTTCCTCGAGCTCCTCCGGCACATGTCTCATTATAGGCTCAGAACTGGAGGATGAAACAGGATGCGGCAGCTTGTCGATTATGCTCTCGCATGATTCATGATGATTCTTGGAACCGTATTTGTTTAGATGATGAAGTGAGGTCGAAGAGGGATGGGGAGAGTGGTTGTGATGATGATGATGATGATGATGATGACTGGATTCCGGAGATCTGGATCTGGAGTGTCGATGGTGGGGCATTCTTCGATGGACGGAGTCCGGGGATGGAGTCTGATTCATTCTGATCGCCAAGTGTTTGCGACGTCTGATCGAGTCTGAATGGGAATGGTGTGACAACATCTTCGTGTCGATGATCTTGATCAGGTCTAGCATGCAGGATCGTCGATACTTTTTGTTCAGCATCTCGGCTACTCGAGCTTCGTCTGGGAAGTTGAAGTCGGTCTTTGTGCCATTAGCATTTTCTGTTGGATAAGGACTTTTCGGGGCTATGTCTTTGAGATTTGCAGAGGGGACCTGCAAATGATTGGCGTCAGTGTTTTTAGTCACTGGAGAATTTACGACTACAGGGGAGAGTGGAGTTGGGCAAGATGGCGGCAGATTGTTGCTCGAGTCCAGAAGGTTCTTCTCTTTACCATCCTTAGGACCTTTGTAAATGACAGTGTCGGTGCGCTCGATTTTACGCGGGGACTTTGCTCGCTGATCCGTTGAACTCGAATGATGCTGGTCGTCCTCTAGATTGATCAACAGTTTCTTCTCTTGGGTCTTGGAAGAAGCCGGTCTCTGATACTTTTTCGCATAATACTCGTCTTCGGAAGAATCTGAGTGATATTCTTCTTCCATCACCGACAACTGTTTGTGCAGTCGATGATGCCTTACAACTTTGCTACCATTATTCTTGACTGATTTTTCAGTCGAGACATGAGGTTTTATCGTATCAACTTCTAGCGAGCGTATAAGGCTTTCACTTTCTTCTGAATAATCTGATGGCGGCCGAATAGGAACTATTAATCGCGATGGTTCTGGCAAGTCTTTTGGTTTTTCTGACTCAGCCGGTTTGAACGCTCTCACAGGACTAGAGAGCTTTTTAGTTTTCTTTGTCCTGTAATCATTCGGGATTGCACTCAAAGGCAAATCAGAATCAACGTCTGATGAAAACTCGGAAGAAAGAATTTCGTCTACGGAGAGGAAACTAATTTGCTTGTTATCGAAGACCACAGAGGAAGCTGTTGGAGTTTCCTCATCTTTTTCATCAAGCAGACTGACCTTCTCTTCTTCGTTTTCTTCCTTAGATGTTAATTCTGCAAAAGATAGCGGAGATTCGCGCATGGAAAGCAGTTGTTGTCGAATTAGTTTTGAATTAAGTCACTAAGAGAAAACTATCGACGAAATGTCAGAATTACTTGTCGATATGATTATCCGAATAATTACTGTTATAAAGGCTAATTTAGTATTGATTCGTCATTGCCAAAGTCTACTGTACACTACTATTTATGTGCCAAGTAATCCTGTCCATACATAATAATCATTAGAAGCGAAAAGCAGAGTAAACATTCCAAACTTCAGCTACAATAAAGATTAGTTTAGATTTTTTGAGCAACAGTAATTAGTCGAATAAAATTGTAAAACATCAAGTTTCATCAATAATTTTTCAATTCAGCCTTAACCTTAATTTTCTTTAAGATAGTTATTTTAAGAACAAATTGAAATAAAATTATCAAATAAAATTAGCGTCGAATTTAAAGTGCTTGAAAATTGTAAGAACGTTATGAAATTATATAATTTAAAGCTACGGCTGAATAAAATGCGGCGAATAATTTGGTCACACTCGTACGGGAAGCAAGGCTCGGCAGAGTCGACGGGTACAGCTTGATTTGGGAGTTATCAAGCGTCGGGCAGTTTTCGATCTCGGGAGAACTGGGATCTAGTAGGGACAGCGTGTCGTCGAGTATATTATAATTAGTACTTGATTCCGAGGGATCATCATCCTCGTCATCATCTTCGGAGCTCGAGGTATCAGTTTCGGAAGACGAGATCATCGGTATACCATCATCCTCCGATGAAATTTTCAGTTTCGTATAGGTGACCAGAAGCATTTTGTTTCCGTTGCCGTTATCAGCTACTTCTTGCTCCGGATCGTCTGATTCTTCGATCATTTTTAGATCCTCGTTATTTTCATTTTTTATAGGAGGCGTGAATTCACTTTCTTCCAAGGCAACATCGTCTATAAAATTTACAGGGGACGGTGTGGGCGTCTCACGATCTTCCTTTAGGTTGAATTATAGTGATTTGTAAAAATATTTTATATTTTTTTTTAAAATTAAGAATCAAGCTATGAACTGTAGTAGACATTAAAGTACACAAGTTATAATGCTCTAATAATATTGATAATTTAATAGAAATGGTTTAGATGCATTATATATTTATTTAACTAAATTGTTAATATTGAAAATGGTATTATAGTTAACTTATAAATTAGCATGCGTAAGTCACATATTTTTACGATACGTGAATATCACATGTATAAAAAAAATAGTTTTTTAACTCGAATTTAAAAAAAATAATTATAATACCGCAAATATCACTAATTCCCACCTTAACACTATCCAGTGGTAAACCTCCAGCATGAACGGATCTAATGAGCATAGCTGCTATCCCCTCACCAGTAGCTTTTCTATGAGTGAATTTTTTTTTTCTCATAGATCGCTGGAGGTCCATAATCGAAGAAGACTTGGCTGAGTCTGAACCACAGATTGACCAGCTGCTTGAATGGATGCTGTCAAGGTCACTTTCGTCGTCTAAAGAGTCCGGTGTTCTTGACTTGATAGATCCAAGACTTCGTTTCGCCAGAACGCTCTGGGGTAAATAGCGTAAATTCCTCAGACCACGGGAAAATCGATTGCCTTGAGGCTCTCCCCGCATATCCTCCAGGGCGAGCATCGTTCTCAAGGAAGACTCGTCGATCAGATCATCGGTAAGCGACAAGCTTGAGCCTAGTGGATTACGTTTTGAGCCAATACTTGTCCAGGATTGAACCGACATTTGACGAGTTAAAGGGTGCTTATAGTCGGTGACCTTAAGCGGGGTGACCGGCTGTAGAGGCACGTTGCCGCCATACAAGGGAAATTTGCTGCTGAGTAATGTTGTCGGCGAGGCGGGATTTATAGTATTGTTGGTGTTGGTAGCATAGATGTTGCTATTGTTGTTGCTATTATGGTTGTTGTTGTTGTTACTGTTGCTGTTGTTTTTATTGTTGTTGTTGTTGTTGTTATTACTATGATGGTGGTGATGGTGGTGATGATGGTAATGAGAACGTAAGCGAGGACTGCTCTCTGATTCTGAGCAGTCCGAAGACTGTGGTTTGTTAGATTTCAAACTGTGCACGGCAAACCTTTTATTTTTTTTTTGTCAGTAGCATGCAAAGGGTTTTGGAAAGGAGGTGAATAAGAAAAGATTTAGAATTAAAATAGACCTACTCTTTACCAATTGCTGCATTTTTTGCAGAATGGTTTTAATAGATGTTCCGTATTATCAAACATACTTTTCAAAAATGAATATACATTTTTCTGTATATTTTCATTAGTATGCAAGAGCAATTAAGTGTTAAAATAAGTGTTTTCATGAACTATGTCATTCAATTCAAGTAATTTTCATAGATTGTATCAAAAATATTTAAAGTATTCTATATTTTACTTTGTGGAAAATACTCATAATTAATAAATCTTAAATATCTACATTATAATTAAATAGAAATTTAAAATATTTTAATATTAATTCTGTGTTCATTTAATCACTTGCAAAATATTACATGAATTAAACATTAAAAACTTCTAGTTTCAATATTTGATCATAATTCTTTTTTTCAATACTTAACTAGTTAGCTATGCATAAACACTTAAATTTCTTAGAAAATTTGAAAAAAAAATGTATTGTAAAAAGAGGTTTAAAACTCACTCTTCTGCAGTTGGAGCTTCCGATAGAAAATTTGGAAAATCGTGGAGTTTCACAAGAGTGACTACTGTACCAATGCCTCTAGCAACAATTCCAGATTCTCCCTCCAAATCAAAATTTTGCAAATATCTGTAAATTTATTGAACTTTAATATTTTTATTTAGTGGGTTGAATAAATACTTTAACCATAAACTTAGATAAGTTTAAGGAGGTCCTACACTGCCTATTCTAGTACACAGTTATGAATAATAATTAAGTTTTTGTTCCTTTTTTAGATTTTTTAAGTATTTTCTCAGAAACTCAAAAGTTGATTAATTGATAAGAAAAGTATGATATAGAACCATGTAACCAATTACTGTCTCCTAATTTAAAATATTATTAAAATTATTAAAATAAAATAAAAAATTCCTATGCATCATCAAATAATGATTAATGGAAAGCTTATAGTTCAAATTATAGGCAAAAACAAATAAAGTAAATTCATATAAGGTTCAGTATTCTTTTTACCCAATGACTGCATTTCCACCAAGATCCAATGCTTTTAAACCAGTTTTCCTTTGAACTTCATTGCTTAACTTCAAAAGCAGAGTTTGTCGTGCTTCATTAGATGCTCTAGGAGTTCTTATTTTATCAATCCATTTGTACTCGGGATCATCACTAACTACTAATTCCTCAACGAATCCGTGTATAACTTGAGCATGATAACCATGTGGCACAATCGGAGCTTAAAGTCATACAAATTTGTACCATTATTTAATTGTTTTATAAAACCCAGTTCATTCTCTTTTATATTAAATAGTCAATGGCAATTAAACAATAATTAAAATTCAAATTAATATTCTTGGCTTGTTAAAATAATTAACTGCATGAAAATAAAATAATGTAAGGAATCGTAATATTAGAAATAATATACTCACAATAAAAAAAAGTTACACCACACGATGATTGCCTAAATTTATTGAAATCAAGAAATAGTTCAACTTTAACTATAATATTAACTTCTCCTCGTATTCCATGCATTGTGTCATATACTGGAAGCCAACCTGTCATTACTGACCCTATCAGAATCAGTTATTATTATTATTATGAATATATAAAATATAAGAAATGCATGATTGAAACTATTTGAATTTTAATTAGTAAATTGGTACCTCCTTGAGAGCCTGTAGTAGAATTGATTGAAGCTTCAAGAGTCCAAATATTTTTAACAGGAGGTGGTACACCAGGTAATAATAAGGGATTTAAATTTACATAAACTTTTCCTATAGCATCGTTTGCTGAATATGTGTCATGATCCATTAATCTGATTTGTAATGGTTCATCCTGTAATTCTGCATCTTCAACTTCAAATTTGTACCACTCAGAGTTCCATTGAGGGTTAAGTGATTTTCTACACACATCAGTCTTATATGTTGTGGTACCAAATTTAATTTCGACATATGCATCTGTTGTATCTCCAGAACGGTCCATTACAGGTAAATTGCGACCCGCAAGGATCTTTACTTTAATTTTACCTGGCATCATGCACTGATCTCTGTCCTTCTATCTACAGTAAAAGAAAATGTATAATTCTATTTAATAAATGATTAATATAAATTTTGTAAACTATAGTTCTGTTGATTGTGATAAAAGGATTACATAAATTAACAGAGTGGAATAACATTCACATCTACATTTATCATGTTTTATCAAATAAAGAACTATTGTTCTTAAATAATTCACAAAAAATGCAAACTTAAATTTTATTATACTTTATATTTTTAGTGTCATTATATGTTATAAACCGTTTAGGTAAATCCGTTTGCTATAGATTCATCTTATTTTTAACTAGAGGTTATGATCGTTCCAAAATAAATTTAAATAGAATCGAATGTTCACTGCATATAAAATGTTTTTATAAACTTCTAACTGAACGGCTCATTAAATAAAGAAACATTTCAATCTAAAAGTTTGCAAAATTTGAAAATAAAACGTGAGAGAAAAGCACAGAAACGCGAAAAGCAACGATAAAGGGCGACGTTTTTCTCTCGCCACGACAGCGACTTATAACTTACTGAATCGCGTGTGGAATTATATATATTGCGTCGGACTATCGGAGACGGATGTTATTTTAGTTGGCGCATACTTAATTTGAGCGCCGAAGCAGCCCCTCCGATAGTTTTCAAGTTCTTGCGAAAGTTTTCGTGCGCGACTATAATCAAGCTGAAGAAAGAACGATGATGAACACACGCACGAATAGTTTTATGTTAAAAACGTGCCAATGTGCGTTCCTTCCATTTATACCAGAAAAATTGACTTCGATTGGCATTAAAGTAGTGCATGCATTGAATTTTAAATTTAGTTTTTGTATCGAAAACTTTTTCGTTTAAAAAATATCGATGGAAGTTTTAATATAGTTACTAATTTCTTTGAATAAAAAAAATTTTAGAAAATTTTCATATGTATGTACATTAAGGTATTTTATTTAAAATATTTAAAATATAAATTTTTAAAATAAAAAAGCATTTCTACCAATTTACTAATCTCTGGCTCTACATAGGAACATACTTATAAGCGTCTATATTCGTTGTTGATACTTATTTCTGTGTTATTGTAAGAGAGGTTAGGTCTCATATAACCTTTCTGTGTTTTGCTTATTTTATTGACAGGTGACATGTGACAGCGGTATACAATAACAAGTTTATGATTTTTCAAAACAATAGTTACCTAAAGAATTTTGAAGTTTGCTTTTTAAACACTACTTATTCAGTTAAAATTAAGTTTTGAATAAAAAAATTCGATTTCAAGGTTTTATATTAGTTAACTTTATTTTACCAACAATATGGAAGAGGATTCTGTAGGTAATAAATAGTGGGCAAAGTTATGAAATTCATCGGTAATTACAAAATATTATAATTATTTGGGTTCTCTTTTTATAGATGTAGCTTCAACACAAAAAACATTGCAATCGATACATGATCCAGGATGGAATGATCCTCCTAGCTGGGCATTTTCTGGATCTCAAAAACCTGCTGTCGGTACGCCAACAAAAAGATTATTAAATAAGAGGGTAGCTTTTCCATTGGATTCCAAGATAGAACAGTCTAGTTCCTCTTTGAATCGATCAATGCCACCTGTAGGAAATATTCCTCCACATGCTGAAATTGTTGGACTAACAACAGCACCCCATAAACCATTTATTGCACCAACAGGAGCAAAAGTTGAAAAATCCGCTGAGGAAATAAATAAAGACAAGACTTTAAAAGATACTCTTGATAATTTACAGCTTTTAATACAACAGCTGAACTCAGCTAAGGCAGAAGAAATACATAAAAGACTAGAAAGGATGGAAACCATGTGGAATGAAGATAAACTAAATAACATTGTACATAAAAATCTTTTAGATATTTCTAAAGGTATTTCAATAATTATTTTCTTAGATTACATTTAATATTAAAACTTATTTTAACACTATGATGTAATTATAGCTTTAAAAGATGGTGATGTAGAACAGGCAGATCAATTGCATATTTCACTTATGATGAATAATGCATCAGTTTGTAGCTCATGGATACCTGGTATTAGGCAATTGATTACAGAGATGAGAAATAAAAAACTGTGATATAATACTTTCAGAAAATACTTTAAAGTATTTAATAATAATAATATCAAAAATAAAAAGCAAAGTAGATTTTTAAAATATTAAATTATTTTTAATGTAATTTGATAATTTAATATTTAAAAAATTGAATCCATTTGATTGTACTCCATGCTTTAAAAAAATGAACTCGTGTAAAAGGATGTTATGAAGTTATATAAAAAGCTATGTGAACCAATCAAATAGGTTTGTACACTTCTTTTATCTGAAAAACTGCTATTTTAATAAATTTATTTGACACAGTATTTACTATAATAATTTTAAAATTATTATTTATATTTTATATTCCTGTTATTCTAAGTATTTATTACCTAGATATTAAAAATTCATAAAATTTTTAAAATCTGCAAGCAAATTCCAGTAAACATTATCTAGGCTCATAAATTAGGTATTTTCAAGTAAATTTCTTGTCATAGATAAATAACATGTTCTAATTATATGTACCTTTTATTGCTTTGTTACATGAATGAATAAAAAATTTATGTGTACCATCAGCTCATATTGGTGGGTGTTTTACATTTCATGATAACATATGAGTAGCACCTATACTTGGCTTACTACCTACTGCTTGAGTCTGTAGTTGCACTCTGCAATCTGCACTGCACTCTGTTACTGTGTTTGCAAGCGGCAGTGGTACTTGTTGTGTTGTCGACCAGCAGATGGAGACAGTTGTTCTGCAAAACGTCTAGCCAATCGATACTTCATATTTTCGGTTATAGGTACAGATATATTTAATCCTTTTTTTTTATAAACACAATAGAAAATGCAAATATTTTAGTTTATGATTGCCAAGAAAAAATTAAATAAGTACTATATTTAGAAATGAATATTATATGAAAAGTCTAAACTAGAAAGTAAAAATATGCATAATACAATAAATATATGTATTTAAATATACATATATGTACACATAGACCATTGGAGCATTGAACTAAAGTCAACAATATCGAGTGTGTACAGATAAAAAAAAACCGGTACCAAAAAAATTCGAAACAATCGGAAAATTCTTTGCGAGTTGCGATCCAAAACAAAGCAATAATTCTCGGACTTCCTATCTACATATATGAATATGAGCTTTTACCGGGCAAAATTGGCGGACCCGTGGAAGATGAATTCTACTGGAAATTTTTTTCATATTTAAATCACTTTTACTAATTTAAACAAATTAGTAAAAGTGATTTTTTTGATCCGAAAAATATTTTTTTAGATTCATTCGACCATTCTCAACAAAAAAGGTTCTTAGTCATTTTGTCGTAAGTTGCGTTGTTTTTGAGTAAAAAATTCTCAAAGTTTAAAAAAATGCGATCTTTCCGTTTTTTTGGGGCCATAGATATAGGTATGAAAAAAAAAACTTTTTTGCTTAGTTCACCATGGAAACATAAACTTTCAACCTTCCTCTGTAACTTCCTGTCAAGCAAATTTTAAAAAATTGAAAAATTGAGTGGCCACATGTTATTTTGGAATAAACATATAGCGCGCGCGAGTGTATTATAAGCCTGTGCAGTGTATCTAGGTATATATATATGTATATACACTGCAGTGCAGTATATATAGATATACTATCTCTATTGCGCTCGCGCTGGAGAGAGTTTACTGTTTATTAGAAAATAACATGTTGCCACTCAGTTTATATATAAATATATAATTGTATACATATATATTTATACTCAAAACTCTTCATTTACACTTATCTACGTGGTCGTATATAGTTGTATATAGTTATACATAATTATATATAGTTATATAACTACTTAAATGTAACCATATATAATTATAAACGGAAAATTTTTACACGGGGCGGAATAATAAGAATTCCTTATCGTCTGCTTCTCTCTTTCTCTCTCTTTTCTCCAGCTCTGGCTGGAATTATTTTAATTTCCTTAATTAAAGTGCCCAGTATTTTCGGCACTTCCGAGCGCACACAGAGGCAACGATTATTATTTGAGACGTGACTGCCGCGAGACCGCATTACATTACCGCGTAATTCGTGCGAGCATCGCGCTTCGTCCCAGAATCCGTTGCGCCATGCATGCACAGCCGGAACGGAATATTATAGTGAATGCACGCGTGGCGTTTCACCAGTTTTTATGTCAGGCCGGAGATTTTAGAGTTGAATTTCTCAATTAAGTTATACGTACATATATGTATATGCACGTCATTCATATTACAGGGATCCATTTTATATTCTGCAAATCTATGAATTTATAAAAATGTCAGCTGTACTAACGAAACTTTAAAGGAATTTTTGGTACGACAGTTTTGAAATCAACCAAGCTTTATGTTATGAATTTGACAGGGTGGCATGTTTTAATAAGTTATAAACAGTACTCATTAACCACAATTACATTACAATTTTTCCCTATTCGTATTCTTTCAAACAGATTATTTTTTCCAATTAAAGAATATATTGTTCTCCGTTTGTTTCAAAACGAAATTTCACTTGAGCAATGCTACTTCCACTTTTACCCGTGTAACAATTTCCGATATATAATTATATATAAGTAGTTATATATAACTGTGCATGGTTATATATGATTATATGCATGGAGAAAAATTGTCTTAGAAAGATTCTAAAAAGGTTCTGGAAAAAGTACTATATTATTTATTAATCTGGGGACAGACTTGCAGTTTAGGAAAGAATCCAAGAAAGTATAGTAATTTTTATTGCAGAGGACTAGCAATGTAAAATCGAAATTTAAAATTTTAATTTCTCTTTAAATCTCTTTTAATTATTATTTATTTATTATTTTCCTAATTAATTATGTATTTTAGACTTTATTTGGTTATACAATTTAAAGAGTACTTTTTAAATAAATAATATTTTAGAAAAAATTCTAAAATACACGACACGACTTCTGCGTGTATTTAAATTTCAAACTTTGGTAAAAACGATAAATCGAATCAATTTAGCTTGTACAGAACGATTTATTAAATTAAACACTAGGGACCTAATAAGTTCAAGTATTATATTGTTGATTATTATTAGAAAGACATCATTAATGAAAAAGCATGTTGATAACTGCGATATCTTTTTAATCTGCTATTTTAAATGTGTGGTTTGAATTTATATATCGCAAAGACCGTAGTTTCTATGATCAAACTTGAATTTCTGATCATTGAGTAAAATAACACTGCGATTCAAGTAAAACTAAAAAAAATCTTAAATTTTCGAAACAATAAAAAACAAGAAGAAAATGTATAGGTATTACAAGCTAACAAAATTATATTAAGTTGATTCTACCGGTATATAGATAATCAAGCACGAAAATTTAACAGTAACTTTATTAGGCCTTTATCTATGAACCTGTAAATTTTCGTTAAAATCCCAATGTTAGATCTGTTATCGGTAGAACCTCCTTAATAACTTTTAGGATAGATAAAATAATTACGAAGTCTATCCCGTTTATGGATGATTTATTATATAAAAAATTTTAATAAAAGATATTTGTATGTAAATAATTAATATAAATAAATTTTTATTATTGATATCAATGCTTTTCGAATAAAAAATTAGATTAAAATGTTATATCGATTTCAAAACATTACGATACCACAAGTATATTAACTAAAGATATGTGCATATTACGATTTCAGACATTATGATGACATTTCTTATCTGATATGAACAGCTAATTATTGCTTTTGAATTAAAAAAATATCTTTTTGACTTACTTACAAAATAATCACAAAGTTATAGATAATGTCGTTGATATACTATTAGATTTTACAGAAACGAACGTAGACGAGTGTACCGCGTCATTAAAAATTCATCTAAATCTGCTTTCGATGATGATCCTAGTATGTACGAATTTTTATAATTGTTCTTTTGAGGATTGAAAAAAGGGTCAGATTGTGACAGATTAAAAATATTTGAATTTAAATCTGCTTAGTTTGTGAATGCGAAGTATGCAAAATGATCAAATTAGATACAAATGCGCATGACATCGTTGACTCATTGAAAAAAAGGACCTTTAATTTTTCGGGCAAAAAATACATATATATATCAACTTTTTTGACTAAAGAATGAAAATTCTGATAAATAATAAAATAATAAATCATGAATATGTTTTGGCAATAATATAAGGTGCGTGTAGTGGGCATGGGTATATTGCTAGATCATTTTAAATATGTTTAAGCGTGGGTGTTCTAAAATATGAAATATTTCATAATCCTTTTATGTAGGCCTTTTCTGTGGATTAAACTATTGAGCTGAAAATTGTTACATACGAGTTTTTGGGATCACTGATAATAAGTACTGGTTCAAATTTATGGCAGTTTGGAATTTAATTAAAATTGTAGATTTCTTATGAATGCAGTTTCTATACTTGCAGATGACATATTTGATATTAAAATTCCATTAAGCAATGCTCTATCTACCATCCAGCTAATTCAAAAAGTACAATTACCTACACTCTAAACTCTAAAGAGTAAAAGTTGCCGCTAAATTGTAGAAATATAGTAGTTTACTCCATGTCTAAAGCGTGAAACGTTAATTTTCTACTTTGTCTGAGAGAAAGTTCATAGTTTACTCTTATAAGAGAGTAAATTAGTTTGTTTACTCTAATATAAAGAGTAAATTTTCAATTTTCTACTTTACAAGCGTAGAGTTTTGAGTCGACTAATATTTTACTCTTTGCTAAGGGGTAAAATTATAAATTCATACTTTACTATTGTAGAAAAATGTAGTTTATAGTTTAAAATGAGTAAATTAATAAATTTAATCTTTCCCAGAGAATAGAATCTAATGTTTTCTTTAGAACGGTAGAGTCGATATCAATCAATGATTTACTCTTTTACAGAGTGTCATCTTTAAAATGTACTCTTTAAATAAGTTAAACATAATAATTTCTACTCTTGAACAAAAATATCATTAATATAATTTGAAGAATACTATATGATTAACGTTATCAAAACAGTAAAATCAAAACAAAGAATTAATGTATAAATATCGAGTTAATCTAATAATATTAGTGATAATATATAAACATTTCGTCGACGTATTACATTTGTATAGGTTAGTTTTCTACGTGTTTAGAGTTAAGCTGAATAGATCGTAAATATATTTCAATTACTGTGCTGAAATATTCTTGTAATACCAATTTCAAAAATGTCACTTTAGGTTATGAATTTTATATAGCAAATTTAATAAGCAAATTAAG
>UELU01128759.1:10154-21888 GCA_900490025.1 Megastigmus dorsalis
GTCAGGAATCCGTCGAGTAATGGCAGATCAGCGCGTGAAGCAATCAGCTGCGCTTAGTAGCTGAGCTGAACGCCTGACGCGCGAAAAATATGGTATTTAGGTGTGTGAAAGACCTTTGAAGAATATGATCTCTGTGATTTTGCGTATAGCCGAAGTTAAAGAGATGTTTCGACAGAGGTTGGTATGTAGAATGAAATGTTGAAATGAATATACGTTTTGGGACGTAATAATATTATTTCCAAATTTGATATAAATAAATTAACAAATCTGAACCTGAATAACGATTATCCGAATCCATTCTCAATTAATAATCAAGATTAAAGCCAAATTTTCATATAACCTCATTTTAAGAAGCACTCAGAAATATCAACTCAAGGATTAGCCCCCACACTCATATATTAAATAACAATATTATAGATATAAATAACCCCATTTTCGAAAAAGGAAAAAACCTTGCACGTTTCGCTGCCACTCTAAATCGACTGGTATCTAAGATTACCGAATTAAAAGAGATTAACAAGTTCTTGGGTCTCTAATTTTCGAATTTTAATAATTAAATTCGACCTTGCGCACAACAATTAGCAAAAATAGTTGAAGGCCACTCACCAAACCAAAATTAGTAATATAATGTATACATACGTATATAATTAAGGTATGCGCCCTGTATATTTAGACATGATACATTATAATTTTATCTTTTATTCATATATAATAATTGTATCTATTTTATAATTTTTCTATACATACATATAAATACATGAATCGTAACTTATGCGGACACTTTCTTACATGAAACGTGACTTATGCAGACAAAAGTGTACTTATGCGGACTGGCGCATAAGTACATGAGTTTTTCATACATAGAACGGTACTTATGCGGACTCAAAAAAATTTTTTGGTTTTATGATAATTATTTTCTTACTGACAGTAGCGGGCGCCGCAGACGAACAATATTTGAGACCGGGGTTCAAATTATTTTTATTTATCATACAATTATAACCTATTTTATAAAGTGTTCATATAAGTTATTGTACATATATTTTTTTCTTTTTAGAGTATGATAATTATTTCTTTACTAAACAGAAGCGGGCGCCGCAGGCGAACATCATTGGGGTCGGGGGTTGTGGGGTTTTAGGTTATTGTACAATTAAAATCAATTTTAAAAAGTGTCTGCATAAGTACCTATACATACAATTATATATATATATATTTGTATCCCTATGCAATTATTATCTGGTACTATTTATTTATAAGCACCCAAAACGAATACCCCACCGATAAAGTACAATAACTGAAATTTAACAAAGGACTTAATAACAAACGACGAAATCAACTGGACAATCACGATAATAATATTAAAAAAGGGAAATAAGGTAATTCTCACCACTCATCACTAATTACGAAGAGGATACAAATAACCTCAACTAAAAGGAGAAGTACGACAGCGCTTCCGCGAAATAAAATTAAAAAAAATCTCAAAAAAAATTTCGCTCCCCAACCCCAACACTTCGTAAACGCCGCTGCCGACAATAAATTAGATCACATGATCACCGCTGAAACCGAAAGGAACCAGGTATCAAATATGGCGCTACCATCGCAGACAGTCATAATCTACAAAATGCTCTCATCGGAATACGAAACTTAGCGTTAGCATGCCACTTAAGGATTTTATTCAGGATATTCGGAACGGCGAAATTTTCCTCAACACACCAGAACAGAAAACGCAGTACTGCAAAGCCTTACTAGGACGACTAAAGGGAAAGGCTCGGGATAGCACATATGTTAAAACGATTAATACCATAGACGAACTTATCGCCCACCTCAAAAACAGATTTGCCCTCGGGAAAACTACGCGTATTACACTGGAAAAATCAGAGGCTTAACTATGAAACAAGGAGACACGGCAGGAGATTTTGACGATAAATTGAATATCCTACTCAGCGGAGCCAAAAATTAGTTGAAAGAAAAATCGCCCAACGCTAGTGCCGATACCCTCGAACAACAAATGACTCCACTCAACCAAATAGCCATCGACGTCTTGATACGCGGTTTACATCCCGATATAGCGAGACAAGTAGACGCAATACAACCAGACACCCTCCAGCAAGCATACGAAGAAGCGGTGAGAATGGAGACCAGAATGGAAGCCAGGATAATTCCAGATACCAGAATAAAAGATCATCGCACTCAACCCGAAGACTGGGAGCGTACCGAGTGTTCCGCAGCTTCGTACAATCAAAACCGACGAAATTATTACTATAACCAAGACAGACATCCTAATAACTGGCAATCGGAGGAACCACGATACCAGTCGGTACGATACGTCCGTGACTCGCGACCCCGAAGACTTATCGAATTCCGCCACAGCCGGAAAGAGATTATTCGGCCAATCGCAGTTATTATCGACGAGAACAGTCACCACCAAGATGAGAAGGAAACTACTCTACAAACTGCAATTATTACCGGAGAGAACCATCGCCGCAACGTCGAGGAGGAGATTACTCGTCGAGCCAATACAACTGGCGACGACACCAACCAAATCCGAACAACTCCCGGTACGATAACTCCGGACAGTATCGAGGATACGAATCAAACCGTTATGATAATCGCCCAAACAATGATAGATCAACCGACGAACCTAATCGACGATATAATACCAATAATTGAAATAACAGATACCTACGTCAAAATGACGGACGGATTAATTACACTTACAAACCTGAGTCTTTCCGACGCGAAGAAGACCCCAACGTCAATCATCTACGAGCCAAAGATAACAACCAGGATTTAAACTCTTATCGGGCTCGCCGCGAATCCCCGAGAGCGAGCCCAGAAGAGAACCAACCATCACCAAATCCAGCTCGGCAAGTCTTAACAATAGCGGACTAAACGAGGTCCTGATTACGGAATGTGGAGGAAGTGGAGGAAGTCATGAACCGGATAACCGTCCAACCACAGTAGCTTTTAATATACCTGAAGGAAGATGGCTCATGTTAACCTTTATGGTCGATACTGGAGCTTCAGTGGGACTCATTAAATTGGGTTCCCTTGCGAAAACCATGCTAATTGATACAAATGATCCAGCCGAACTTGAAGGAATTACCCCAAAGACATTAAAAACCTTAGGGACCACTCTCCTCACCATTAAGGGAAAGAAAGACCCACTTCACGTAGTGCCAAATGATTTCCCTATTATACATGACGGTATATTAGGCAGAGATTATATGAAGGGCGAAGAGGCAGTCATCTCCTATCACTATGAAATACTAATGATATCAGGAGATGTCATGAACCCAATTCCATTCATGACCCGAGAACAGGAGTCATTCGTGCACGGAAAAAGAGCCACCCCGAAGTAAATCCGCTAAATTTTGTTAACCAAAAACGAGAATATGAACTGCAAGTTACCTTTATGTCCGACCTTCAGAGCGAACCCGAATACTTGACAGAATACCCAATCAAACCAAATAACGGCCATCGACAATACACTTTGAAAGCAAGAAGTAAGCAATTGATTTGAAGAACGACGACTTACAAGAAGGATACCTTCCCCGTGTAGACCTGGGAAATAAAGACATCTTCATCGGAAAAGGCCTGGCAACAAATCACCAGCGCACATGCAAAATCTTTATTATCAACACTTTAGACGACGACACTACCATTGAAATAAATCCAATGGAACTACTCCCCTTTGAATAGGCCCTTCCTGATTTCGATCAATATAGCGAGACGGGAGATGAGACCTGGCACTCCGATACTCGAGAAAACAAAGAGAATAACCCTGCTAAAAAAATTATTGAAACTAGATCATTTCAATGAAGAAGAAAGAGAAAGCATAGACAGACTTATTAACGAATTTCATGACACATTCTTAATACCAGGTGATTCATTACCACACACCAATTTGGTAAACCATCACATACCCACCATCGACGATACGCCAATACATACCAAGCAGTACTGTTACCCGATGATACACAAGCAAGTCATTGAAGAAACAGTCGCGAAAGGATTAAAAGACGGGATCATAGAACCTTCAAATAGCCCCACTAATAACCCTGTATGGATTGTCGCCAAGAAAAACGATAGTCAGCGAAGACCACAAAATGTCCGATCAACTACATCGGGAACCAAAACCAAAACTCCAATTCAACTCAAACCGGCAAATGATGAATCAACAAAATCAGGTAACAGCACCTCCGACCAGAGGGACGAACGTCTCTCCATGTCAATGGGATCAATGCTGTCATCAACAGGGATCACTGAACGAGATGAAACCCCCAATGATTCTTCAGATAACCGACCACCGATTGCCGATCCAAGAACCAGCGCAATACAGGTTCGAATTGACCGAAAACGAAGTACTGGATAATCGACGTCAAGGCGAACCCCGATCTATAGAAACGGATATATCAACGGCTCCAAATAGCTCCAGTGACGCAGAGAGCGAAGACGAAACCACCGACACTAATCCCACAAAGTCAAATTTCCTACTGACCAAAAATATCCTCCAAAAATCCATTGATAGATTTAATCAAAGCTTAGCCAATCGAAGCGAAATCACCTTCGCTCAATATGGTTCCACCAACGATGAATCCGGGGATGAGCAAGTAGTCGAGCTCCCCACCCGAATATCAGAAGGGGAGGAGGTAGATAAAGTAACACGTTCAATCCTC
Organism: Megastigmus dorsalis; assembly: GCA_900490025.1. NCBI lineage: Eukaryota > Metazoa > Arthropoda > Insecta > Hymenoptera > Megastigmidae > Megastigmus > Megastigmus dorsalis. The sequence continues at coordinate 14,831 of UELU01128759.1, forward strand.
GACGAAAGAGATAAATACGATCCAATGTACCCAGATGATACCGAACTAGAAGCCCGAATCGAGAAACTGGTAAAACAAGCTGAAGCCAAAACACGCCTAGCTGTAGCAGAGGCTCAAGCTAGGGCTCAACCTCAAGCCGACGCATCTTAACCACAAACAAACAAAGAAGAAGCCAACGAAACGGAAAACTTAACTCACCACTACAGGGCCATTTCCATGACCCCCAACATTAAAACAGGCACCCCAGCTACCCGAAGTACGCTCCTAGGCGCAACCAACACCAAACCGAATGTTAAATTTTCCGACCTCAATGAGATTCAAGAATGCAGCCTGGAAAATGACACGCCGATACAACTCGACTTCAGTCAACCACCAACAGACGAATTATCATTATTTTTCCCATTACCACCAGGTCAAGGTCCTTTCAACCAATATTCCGACCACAGCCAAGAAACAGCGACTCCAACTGATTCAGAACCGTCAAACGATTTAAACCATATAAGCATCTCCCCAATCTTAAAGAACAATGTAATGTCAGCACGAGAATGCCTGACTTATAAAAGGGATAATCTTGTACACTTCTTATCTCAAGATTGCGAACCAACCACTTCAATCACCCGACTTCTCACCGAAATCGGAGCAATAAACTTGCTACACCTTAAACAAAAAAAACCAAGACTAGGAAAAATCATAATCAGCTCTTACAAGAACCACAATATTCTCTCGTTAATAATAAAAGAAAATTCTAACGACTTCATCAACATCAATGTGCTGAAGGACACCTCACACAACCTCAAAACAGTCCTACTTAGGAAAAACCTAAGTAGCTTCCGAATTTCGAGAAGGGAAGAACTCTCTGACACACTAGAACCAGGCCTCTTAATCGAAATATTATTCAATACGTTTCACCAAACACCAATAAAAGTAACCATATGCTATGGCAAAGTAAAATTACCAAACAAACCAGAACGACAGAAAATAATCTCCCACTTACACGACAGCCTGATCGGCGGACATAAGGGTATCAATCAGACTTATCAAAAAATCCGCGAAAGATATTATTGGCCTAGACTTCGTGCGGACATGCGCCAGCTGTCAAGAAAAGAAAACCGAACGATAAAAAACCAAAGAACCCAACCCATGATTATTACCGACACCCCAATAAACGCTTTTGACAAGGTATCAATCGATACAGTAGGGAAGCTGACAACTACGCCCCGAGGTAATTGTCACTTACTGACGATGTAATGCAACCTAACAAAATACCTTATTACTGTACCAATCCCAAACCTAAGAGCGACCACGATCGCAGATGCACTGGCTAAGCATCTGATTTTCCGTTTTGGAGCTCCCAGAGCAATCCTCTCTGACCGAGGAACGAGCTTTCTTTCCGAAATCGTACAAACAATGCTGGACATAATCAAAATCAACCAGCTAACCACTTCGGGCTATAGACCGCAAACTAACGGATCGCTTGAGAGGAGCCACGCACCACTAATCGACTTCATTCGGAATTATTCCGAATCATTCGATGATTGGGATCACCTAGCCCACTTCTCTACCTTCACCGTACATACCGCGACTAAATTTACTCCATTCCAACTAGTATTCGGACGTATCGCGCGATTCCCTATGCACATTCCCAGCGACGAAAAGTTAAGAACCTACAACACCTATCTACGCGATTTGATCTTACGACTAGACGAGATGCGCGTACAGGCCGGCCAAAGCCAAATTAAAGCAAAACTCAAATCAAAAGAACGTTATGATAAAAAAACAAAACCCCTAAACGTGAAAATTGGCGATTACGCGTACATCCTAAACGAACCCCGAAACCGTAAATCCGACAGTTACTATAATAAACCCTTAAAAATCATAGAAATTCTAGGACGAAGCAATGTCGTTCTCCAACGACCAAAGGGAAAAACAGTACGAAAACATATGAACAAACGAAAAATCGCTCACCCCAGAACGGAGGACTCGGACTAACCTCAACGGAATTTTACAGGAAAAGAATCAGGAACAACATGAACCAAATTTGGATAATCATGCTGATGGCAGCGTTGGCAAATGGTCAAAATAGAAAAATGTTCGACATCGAGAAAATTCTAAACAACCCAGGCATATATTATGAGCGACTTAAGAGGATGCAGTAGCTAAAGACGTGCTTTTTGTTTCGCTTATATCTTGATGTATTGATTATTAAAAATGAATATTTAGAGTTGAGTGGCGTAATGCTCGATATAATGTATCATCTTGTACAATATGAAAGTGATTTGATTTGTCGTTTTTGTAATTAATTGGAAGAGGTAAGAGGTGTTTATGCTTGAAAAGTTAACCTTAAAATTATGTTCATACTTACTTATGCTTATAACTTTTTATATTGGTAATTTTGAGTAATATTTGGACTTGAGCGGAGTAGTGCTCGATATAATAAAGCATTTTGTACAAGATGAGGTCTATATGAGTTATCGTTTTTCTGTATAATTGGAAGAGAGAAATGCTGAGGAGGGGGGACGCTACTGCATCCCCTTAACACTGTTCGCTTGAAAACAGCTGACTTGAGAATTATCATCCACTGGGACACTACTGGACTAGCCATAAACTCATAACCCTTGGAAAAATACTATTCCTTACTCAGACAATGCCAAGCAGTATTGCCACCACAACGATGCAAGTTAGCATTGAACACAGACTTGATGGAGCTAAAATATAACGAACTCAAACAAATACATACCGATCTGGAATTTCATACATCCAGCTTAGATGTCAAAACAGAAGACAACATAAGACCGCCACGAAGCATAAAGACCAAAAGAACAGTACCCCTTGGATTCATCGGCAGCATTAGCAAAAGTCTGTTTGGCCTAGCAACAAATGACGAAATAGACGTGATCAATCACAATTTAGATCAATTATACAACGATCAATACGAAATGATAAACCTCATAGAACAAAAATCACACCTAGTCAGTGGAGCGGTAGAGGAGTTATAGAACATAACAACCTCCCATTCAAAGGCCCTGATCAAAATCGAGGAAATACCCAACACAAAAATCGCAAAGTAATGGATCAAAATGATGCACTCAACTACGAACTAACCTTATCAAACTACGGAAACACCTTAATAGCAGCGCTCGATCACCAAATAGAGACAACACGGAAAATGAACACCATTTTCTAGCAGCTAAAGAACGGACAAGTACACCCGGACCTAATAAAGCCTACTTTATTTACACAAATCATTAACGACCTCAGAAATTCTTTGGATCATAGGGAACTACCAATTCCAACTCAACACCTACCACTAACCATATCTCTAAAGTCGACGCGACCAGGAAGAACGGTCGCGTACTAATCATCCTGCATGGACCATTGGTGTCAATAACACCCTACGACCTATATAAACTCCACCCACTCATGGTCCCACAGATAATAAACAACTTAACAACAAGCTCCGCATTTATCGAAATATCACATGAATATCTAGCATTGAGCGCAGATCATTACAACTATCTGAAATTCAACCACGACACCTTAAATGAGTACGCTTACATATGTACTGCCGTCGAACCTATCAAGTTAAGTTCAAACACCAATGATTGCGAAATAAACATGCTATTGCGACCTGACGTCAACCATCTTCGGAGAGGTAAAGTAATTATAACAGGCAATAACCAGATACAATGGAATTACTTGAAAACCCAAAACTCATGGCTCTTCTCAACACCTAAGCCGGAGTCCATCCGTATAAGCTGCAACAACTACCCAAACAAAATACTCCAATTAACCGGAATAGGGGTACTCAAACTAGCAGATGGATGCAGGGCAAGCACTCTGGAAGTAATGCTCATGAGCGAAAACCAGCGAAAAACGGAAATACAATGTATATATAAACCCGAGTTAACCCTCAACATCACAGAAGTATATCCATATCTACTAAGCCACATCGAGGAACTTCATATGGAAACAACCAGTCGAAACTCCTGGCCAAGTCAAAAACAATCGATTCATAAAATAATAGAAAAATTACAAAACATTAAAAATCAAAAAAAAGAAATAACCACCACAAACTATACACTTTATGGCGGACTTACTATACAAATACTTATTGTTACCGCTATTACTATACTACTTACACTACGATACAGAAACAACCGCGCTAACAAATCCTCCTTCTACAGTAATAAACATGGACAAACCAAAACCGACGGTTCCTAGTAGAAACACTCCCCGAACTGAAAATGCGATAACTTCCGACAAAACACACAAACTACCCCAACAAGAAGCGGAGCTTAACTATTAATGGGACAAGCCTCTTCAGGGAGGTACTTCCCGCGTTATCGGGACGATAAACATTTTTAAGAAGGGGAGGGTCACACCATGACAGCTACTACTACGGAGTCCGAGGATTTAATTGACCACCTCACTTTACTGAGAGATCCTAGCTGTATCGCCAATACGAATAATCACTAATTCATTAATTCCTCCACAGAAACCACCAGCACAGGAAGAAATCACCGTCCTATAGGACCAACAGACCAAACCACCAAACAAAAAAACCAACACTAATAAAAATAACCAATTCTCAAGCATTAAAATAGACATGTAAGGAAAATTTAATTGTAATACTAGTTTTATGAAACCCAATATCGAAACCACCAACCACATGTAACTATTTTTTAGCTATAGTCAATAAATGTTCTTTCATAAAGTTTAAACATAAAACCATTGAATCTCCATACATCAATTCCAGCGTATCACAGCTAGACTAGTCCTTTAACTCTATCTCAAACCCCCTATGAATTCATGCGTTAAATACGGCTCACCAATAACCCGAACCCGAACCATCCCCTCTAAACTAAGGTATATGATGAACCGACTGGAGAATACACATGCATATACTCACAGAAATGGTAGCACTAAGCACATTTTGATACCTTCCTTTCTGAAGTCAAAGATCTAATTCTAGTCCTTGACAGCATTACTCCTTCACAAGATCACAAGTCCAAGCAGTACGTTTTGTATAGCGCAGTAGGCCGAGCAGGCGATAAGCTTATTCGTTGCCGTAGCATCGGCTGACCGCCTACGGCTGAATACCGACTTTTTACAACCAACAATTCTCTACGTGGATCCCCATTAATAGTAGCATTTGAAAAATGTAGCCATGTGACGGGATAACCGCCTTCCTTGCACGAATTCCAGAAACCCTATCCTAACTGAACACCACTATTCAGTAAGTACCCCATTTCCACCCCCCACGTTCAAGAACGCTTTATTTTAAACATTAGGATTTCCTTGAAATTTTTTTTTGTCTCAAATTCTCACACTTCCTTATTTCTCGGCATATTCTGCAAACATCTATTCGCTAATAGCCTTACGACAATTCTCCTTCACTAAACGCGTTCTGCACCCTGTCCCCCTATTAATTGGAAGTTATATATTCCACGCTCACCACCCTTCCTATCCTCATGGTACATGATGACCTATGCAAAATTAGGCTGATACCATACCTAATACTTATACTAACACCATACCGGAACTACCCCACTAACACTAACCATCAACTAATCACACAAGACAAGTTACAGGTACCTTACGAAAACAAAAAAAACAGGAGGAAAATCTAGTTAGCTCGGTACAACCCACAGCATGCCACAACGACAGCACCCACTAATCGCCGACATCAACCAATAACTACCGAACCCAAAAAGAGACTATATCCGGCAACATGATAACCACGATCACAGTATACACCGCAACGAGTCGTACAGGCGATCACGAGGGACCACATCAGTAGAAAATTCGCGAACTGGAATAGCTGTATCGTTCTCAATAGATCATTCATCCCCATTATCAAAACCACAAACCAGCACACCCCATCATCACTACCATACCTCATTATACCTCGAACACATACACTTTATGCTCTTTGTCTGTTTAGGTCGAGACAATGAGATTCATTCAACAACAGCCCGGATAGCCTCAGATGGTAGACCATCAAACCACCATGACATACAGTGTCATGTCTCTACACCAGCACGCGACCAACCTCACGCCACGATCAACACAACAGCTGTCACCGACACCTTAACACCACCGATATACACCGTCATCTACCACCTGCATAGAAGAAAGAAAAGAACCATATCACCACGAACAACCTTGTACCTTACGAAACCATATGTATATCCCACCCCGAAACTACTGTCATAGTGAAACGCATATTAATCTGTATACTACTGCTGGACGACCCGACCAAACTCGCGTCGTTCTCTCCTCGTTTTATGCTGACCGCGTTCTTCGGGACGACGAACCTTTTAAGAAGGGGAGGGTGTTACGGTACGAACTTTAAAATTTTGCAAATCAACAAAATAAGAACTTAATAAACATTAAAACCAATATATATATATAAATTAACCTAAATTAATTAACAATTAATTACATAAAAAATTCAAAAACCATAGCTAAAATCTAAAAACCATCCGGCTAAATTAATATAAAACTCTTAAAGTACAAAATAATTCTTACATACAGTCACGCGTACACGACAAAGCGAACATTCAGCCGTCGCCGTAGCTGAGTCGAGGTAATCCGACCCTATCGTAAAATTCGGAGCCGAACGCGACGAGCTAAGAAGCACACAGCCACCTTAACATTTTACCATGGGTGCAAGAGAGAGAGGTACCAAAGGAAAATAACTGCGCCCGAAGTGCAAGTTTAGGGATTTAGGCATGGAGAGAGCGAAGTTGAGTGTGAGAATTACTCTCCTTCAACGCTGGAAAACTGCAGCCGAACTCGGTGGAGCGGGGGGACAGGCCATCCCTATACCGACCCATTGAGCCGGGCTGCATTTTTCTAGTCAAGCAGTGCGGCTTGAGCCGGCCAAAGAACCGTGCAATTTTTGAATATTATATAGAGTGCGGGTTGAGCCGGCCAAAGAGCCGTGTAATTTTGAATAGTATAGAGTGCGGATTCCGCCGATCACACAGCCAAACAGTTTCTGATTAACCAGCTAAGGAGCTGAACATAGAATTTTATAAAGGATTATGAATAAA
>UELU01128767.1:0-18101 GCA_900490025.1 Megastigmus dorsalis
GAGCAGTGCGTGTAAATCTCTTAGACAGATTAAATTAATTTATGTCGTATGCATTTTTAGTAGTTTTTTTTTATAAAATGTAGATAATAGCTCTTCGTCTGCATCGTCAATTGCACAAATTTTAAATTTGTGAATGCCTTTATTGGCATAATGAATTTTTTCATTACCTGCACCTTTGTATAAAAGATGCTGTGTTCGTCATGGAATGGCCATGATTGAACTGTGAAAGAATTTCTATGATACCTTACTTAATTTTCTCACTTTACTTACTTATTTACCTGTATTGTATCAGATACAATATTTTACATAGAAAACCTTGTAGAGGGAATGAATAAATTTATTTTGCATGCGTTGGTAGTAGTTATATTTTATTAAATGTAGACAATTTCATCACGACTACGTCGTTATGGATGCGAAAATTTTGAATTTGTGAATGCCTTTATTGGCACAATGAATTTTTTCATTACCTGCACCTTTGCATAAAAGATGCTGTGTTCGTCTTGGAATGTAGATGACTGAACAGTGTATGTAAATCTCACAAAGAGATTGAATTAATTTATGTCTGATACATTTTTAGTAGTTATATTTTGTAAAATGTAGATAATGGCTTTACGTCTATATCGTTGGTTGGACAATTTTTTATAATCTGTTATTGGCCGTATTGGAATAGTGTAAGTTTTACTATCTTGTAAAATGTGAATACTCGCTTTTAGATGTATTGCATGCTTTAAATTTTTTTTGTTTTATTTTTCAAAAATTTTATGCTCAGTTAGAATTTGTTATCTCTAGCCGGCGCGATCGTGCGATGCTGACGGTCGACGGTCGCGGCTTTTGCAAATCGCGCATCAGTTGTAACCTTGCAGCTTATATTTGTAGTTCAAGTAGCTCCATCTGTGGCGTAAGAACCTAAAGTACACTGTACTACACCAGTTGCACGCTATCGCGCGGCCGACGGCGCGGCGCCGCGGTGCGTCTAGTTTACTTGAGTGTAATGGCGGCTGGGACCTGTCACCCACCTTGGCCGATCTTCGAATAGCAGGTCGAAATTACGCATCCTGCGTAAAATTTAATGGCCTACAAACGTGACGCACCGTGAGAGCTACGCCGCTCAGCCCTATTTTTGTGCGTTAAGTAAGTAATTGCCTCCCAATTAAATATTATATGTTATCTCGTCACCTGACGCGGGCGCCGCCATCACCAGCGTGGCGAATAGCGTAGTCTATCGCTACCGCTTCCCCTTAAAGGAGTAGTAAATCATAAATACACCGAAATCCGTGTTTAGTCAAAGAAACAGTTCGAAATTCTCATTCATAAATAAATCTGATTTTTTTGCGACTAGTTCATAAATGAATATCAACTCTTTTTTATTTTAAATTAATGAGATGCCTTATTAAATCTTTTTAATTATTGATAAGCAATTGAAATTTAATCTTTTAATTCGATACTAATTCATTGATCAAACAACGTAATACGTAAACATTAACTGAGTCATTTTACACACTCTTAAATGGGTTTAAGTCGCAAAAAAATCAGATTTATTTATGAATGAGAATTTCGTAATGTTTCTGTGACTAAACACGGATTTCGGTGTATTTATGATTTAGTACTCCTTCAAAAACGTACCTTTTTATTTAGATGGTATACCAATGTTTTAAACTACTCTAAGCATCATTTTCGAGAAGTCCTGAAAGGTATTTCAAAATAGAGAATTTATTATAAGCTTTCAACAATCAAGTGCTCGCGTCAGACTGCCGTGCATTTTATTTTTCGCAGAACCTACGACTAGCGAATGACGGTGTGAAGAGAGAGATCGAGAGACGGCGCAGCGATGGTCGGCGACGGAGAGGCACTTGGCGGGCCACGCCACGCTACTCTTGCTGTAGCTTTACGCTGATTGGCCTGATCGACTGATTTTCAATCGATGATTACGCAGTAACTACTAATCGGATCGAAAAGTTTATTAGTGATTTTTTACTTAGAATTTTTCGCTCTATCCGAATCCATACAGTGTGGTATTCTATTTGTTAACACCCTGTATAAGGCACACGGTCGCGAGTCAAGCAGTCGCTATACTTGTCTGAGGCACGCGGCCGCGCGACGTGATAAATTTAAAAAGCAAGAAAAAAATTCCAGCACTAGCAGGTCTGGGACAGCATACTCATCTGCTTTCTTTTTCTTTTCTCGCATTATATATATATATAGAAATATATTAAACTATCGAATGACCACGAAAGCAGACCACGCTCTACATTCAATAGGGGGGTCTGACACTAATGCTGTAGTTCCATTATAGAGTTCGCTTATATAGAAACTATACTATATATCTTGACTTTTTGCAGGATTGAAAACACTTTTTCCTAAAAGATCTGGCCGAGTCGAAAATTTACAATGCTGTCATTATTTGAACGACATATGCTGAAGACATATACTTTTTTTAATAGAAAACTTATTAAAAAACTTCATTTTAATGTATATACAAGATATAATGACTGATTCAATAGATAAAATAAGTAAGGTACAAAATTCGCTTAGGTTAGAAAACACCAATTTTGATGTATATATTAGTACATTCGTCGATGCGCCGCGGGCCGCATACTGACCTGTAACGCGCGTCAGCTTAATTCTCTTCTGGAATTTAGTATACATGTCGAGTCCAGATTATTTTTAGAACATAGTATATTACGCTACATGGGCCAATAGTACAATATCCCGAAAGTAAAGATCGCTTCGCTCGTGCGGCAACACACACAAACCGGTAATATCGTACTTTTGGCAACAGTAGTGTATACTTTTTTTCCTCCTACCGGGCCGAAAGTTCGTGTAACATTAATATAATATAATATAAATTATTTATAAATTAGATAATACAAAATTTGATTCAAGCCATGTATAGCTAAATACTATTATTTGAGTTAAATACACGCCATAGACATCTGCGCATCTACTCTTTGTAACTAATATATGTGATTTCCTGAAATGGATTTATAAATCTCATATATCTCAATCTACAGAAAATGTTTTTCTTGTTTACTTTGAAGAATTATGATTTAAAAATCAAAAAAAAAAATTTTAATTTATGATTTTGGAAACGAGTATTGACTTAAATGGATATTAATTTAACTTCTCGCTAGCTTGAGATAGATTATTATTATTTCCAAGATGTGTCATAGACTACTGCACATGTGTCATAGGTTACTGCGCAACTTCCCAAGTAAGTAATGATACACTTTCGGTCCCGAAATCAGGGAGTTTTTAGAAACTTTCGGCTGGGGTAGGAGGAAAAATTATATATTTGATTCACTTGCATATTATGAGGATTTCTCTGTAATATTATAATTTAAAACCACATTTAGGACTTTGGTTTATTTAATATTTTTATTTAAGTGGGCATTGTTGTAACCTCACTTGACATCAGCACGCTTAAAACATATGACATAGGTGTGCAGTTGCTTCCGCTCGAACACTCCGGCATCCCTTTAAGAATGAACTTTTTATGTCGATACAGAATTTCTAAGAGTTCTTATAATAATGTATGCTATAAGATTATAATTTTTGTATAAATGATTTGAATTTTTCAACATGAAATATGAAACTCACCTATGTTCATAAACGGCATTGTAAAATCCACAGCAGTTTCACGTTCTGCAGTTATAGTAAGATCAGTGATAGCTAAATCTGCTTCCTAAAATTTTTTGACGATAATTAAATATATAATGCACGTTATATAATGAAAATAATTAGTTTATTTTAATAAAATTTCGTATAAATAAATAATTCATAAATAAAATATGGCTGCCTAAACTGGCCTAAACTTGAAGCTTTGACTGTCCAATCTTCATAAGCTAAGTGTTGATCTATCCCTAGAAATAACGCTCTAAAGCTGCTCATACTGTATATTTGAATATTTTAGTAACAAATATTTTCAAGCTGGCGGATCCAATGTGGCAGCGAAATTTTTTTTTTGCAAATTCAGTACATGCGAGTAGTTATTATATATGTTCTAGGGGTTGCTGATTTAAAAAATTATATAAGATTTTCATTTTACAAAATGGTAAATTTTATGAGTTGTAACAAGGCTGTTTTTCTTTCAGTGTGCAGTAACCCTGTACTACACAGTCCTATCTGTTGCACGTTGCAGTGGGAAAAAACCCTTTGGTTTATCCCACTGATGAGGATCTAACAGCTTCCGTTGACAAATGCGAGACTCTCTTGCTCAGTCTCGCTTTCCGATGCTCGGACCAAAAATACTCGTGACCAAAAATACTCTGATAATAACGCGAATCTAATAAACAAAATATATTCTTTCAGTCACTTCAATTACGAAAGTAATTATAACAATTTCGCGATCCGAGAAGGCAAAGAATATTACGGCGCGCACGCACACACACATCCATGGATCGCCGCTGCGATCCGTCATTTCCTCGTTAAAATACATAGTACTTACTTGTGCTACGCTGAACTTTCTCTTTGTCTCGATATCTCTCTCTCGATATCTGAGGCTCGATGGCCCCCCTCTATTGCGCGCTAATTACCGCTCTCTCTCTCTCTCTCTCTCTCTCTCTCTCTCTCTTTCTTGCTCATCATCCTCGATGCCTGAGCGCCGTCGAATCGAGCATACAATCGAATTAACGACTGAATATCAAATTCAATCGTGAATTCGTTATAGAGTTTTTAACATATTTCTGTCCGTTTGCAATCTATAATGTTTCCCGAATCTCACCACACGGAGATGAAAAGAATATAAAATGAAAATCTGATTTTTGAAATCAGGAACCTCGAAAACATAAGTACTACGAGCATGCACTGTGTTTGCAGAGAAAACTTTTTGTGCTATAATGGTAGCCATATTGGATCCGCCATTTTCTAAAATGCAAATTTGATATGATTTTTGCAATCAGCGATCCCAAAAATATATATAATGACTACTCGCATGCTCTGATTTGTAAAAAAAAAAATTTTTTAAAAATTACATTGCAGATTTATTGTATGCCCATTTTATCAAAATACATGAGAAATAATGGTTGTCTTAAAACTTTTATTGTAAAACCAATATATATCGTAGAGAATATTACAACAATGATATAAAAAATATAAATAATAAGCTTTCATTTGCATTTTTAAACAAGGTATTAACACTTTTCGTTCAAAAGTTATGAACGATTGAACATCGAGGTAATTTTGAATGCATTTTTTAACTGAAATAAATGTTAAATTTTAAGGACCAAAAATTAGCTTAAATTTCGATCGCTCATAGCTTTTGAACGAAATATGCCATTAATTCGTCCAAAATTGCGAACGAAAGCTTATTATATATATTTTTCATATAATTCTTGTGACATTTTCAGCTATAATGTATATTCGCGTTGTAAGAAAGGTTTTAATACAACCATGATTTCTCATATATTTTGATTAAATGGGTATTATGAGTATATTAAATGGGTAGACTCGGCCCGTCGAGGTCCATTTAACTAAAATACGAGACACGTATCTGATATTTTCAATCAAAGAATGTCTCTGTAAACTTTCATCAAAATCGATTTCTCGAACTCCTTCCCAATTGAAAATTCCCACATGGTTTTCTACGTGCGGTCATACACGGGGTCACACATGGGGCCGCACATGGGGTCATACATGGGTGGTCCTACATGGGGTCCCATGTGAGATTTTGATCTGGGACATCATATGGGATCGCATATGGGAACCACATGTTGGATCATAAGCAAAATCGCTTAAATATTGTTGAAAAAAACAATTAAAAAAAATTTGATCCTGTCGGGACTTGAACTACGCACCTTCGGATTATCAGTTTGTTATCTTATGCCATAAACCACAATGACACACCTAGATAATTCTAATCAGTACTGATTCTGAAAAATAATATAAGCAAGCAGTATAATGTAAGCTTGCAGCTTGCTGTCTGCAAGTAATATTCAAAACAGTAATAACGATGAATTCGTGCCCTGATTAGATATAGAATATATTGGTGGAGGCTATTTCTACTTATAGTTTCCTTGTATAAAGATATTTAATCATAGCATCTGTACAAATGATAGATTTAAATATTCATGTTATAGAATTATTTTCAAAGTAACCATATTGTCCATAAATAATGGTCCGATTAGAAATCAATGCAGTCTATCCCTCCTTCACATTTAATTCAGAATCGGTTGAAGATTCAGCAAAATGAACAAAATTTTTAATGCAACCTCCTGCTTGATTGGTGGAACCGCGCTCTTTTGCTGAGCGACGGTGCCCTCTTCTTCCTCGTCTTCTTGCGGTTGGACAGGAGATAGTCGAGTGGAGTACGGGCGACGCAATGTCGCGGCCTACCCGCGTGCGTATAATTGGGACCACCTCCCGATCAATCTTGGATATTGAGACCGGGGAGCTTGGCTCCTCCTCAGCCCCAATCGACAGCTTCAGGAATAAATGCGCGCACATGCGATTTGTCTTATGAATTTGTCCTTATTCATCCTGAAATCAAACAAGGAGAAAAACTAGAGGGACTTACGAATGCGTGGCACGCATTCGACGCGGAGAGAGATTCGCCGGATTTACGGTAAACACGTACTTTCGGGAGTCCTTCGGTCGACCGGGCTTTCGCTTCGATACAGGAATCACCGACGCAGCCTTCTCGGTTCTAACGTCTGCTCGTTTAACAACTTTCGTGGCCTTCCAAGGCCTTCCGCGAGGCCGCGAAATTACAGGCGCACAGGCAGCCGCTACATCTTCCGGTGGAGTGATGCTTACCTGCGTACCCGCTGCGCTCGCTGGTGGCGGGTCGCTTAACGCCACCTCTACGCTCGCATCCATCGAAGGTTGCGTCTACGTCGTCTACTTCCGTCAGATCCATCTGACTTTCTTCGGCGACGTACTCCTTTATTTGCTCAGCATGGACGGGTCCAATTAATTTCCCGTTTATATCTTCTAGCTCTTAGGTATTGGAACCGAACTGTGCCGTAATGCTATATGGACCCGCAAATGTCGGGGCTAACTTAGCGCTTAGCCCTTCCATAGCAGAAGACAGTATCTTATTACGCTTCCAGACTCGATATCCTACCTCGAATCCAGCTGGTCTACGTCGTTCGTTATAATAAGCGGTCTGCCAGTTGTGAGATTCCTCCGATCTCTGGCTCGCTTCAGTACGTAGATTAGTTAAATCTTTAATCTTTCTCTGCCAATTCTGAAGAGGTTCAACTTGCTCTCTATCTAGAGCAGCTAGCTCTTGATCTCGACGAATTGTTGAAGGAGGCATTGGCTGTCTTCCCCAGTTCAGTAGAGCAGCACTGGCTTCTACTGCACTATGCACAGCCATGTTAAATGCGAACACAAGCTCTTGCAAATTATCGTCCCATGTTCGATGGCTCTCCTCGATAAAGAGCTCCCTAAGGACTGTTTTAGCATTAGCTTTGCGAATGGAGTTAACCTCGATCCATCGCGTAAATAAATCCTGAAAGACCAAGATGTACTCGAATGCTTTTACAGTTTTGAGCAAAGGACCCATGACGTCACCTGCAAACACTTGCCATGGTCTAGTGACAGTCCTTCGCCCCATTAGCCCTGCTGGAGCACATTGTTCGACTTTGCACTACTGATATACAGTGCATAGTCGAACATAGGCTTCCACGTCCTTATTTTTGCCCGGCCAATAATATAAATTGGTTATCCGGGAATCAGTCTTGTCTCTTCCGAGATGACCCCAAGTTAGCTCGTCATGCCCTTCATGAAGCACTGCTTTTCGTTTTTACGTTGGCACAATGAGCTTCCACGCCTCATCATCGCCGATCGTGCAAATACAATTGACCCCCTATAACCTTATAACTCGGGCTATTCGTGGCGTCTTCCTCCACCTTCTGCACCCAGTGCAGATACCACTCATCTTGGGTGTCATCACCCCAAGATATTGTACCAATATCAGGCTCGGCGCTCTCGTACATACGAGGCGAGGCGTCAGGTACGTTACTGAGAGCGCCTTTCCGATGTTTCACCGTGTATTTATGGCCCTATAGCTCCAAGGCGCATCGAGCAAACCTGCCCGTTCGATTGTGCAGGCTGCACAAGCAACATAAGCTGCTGTGATTCGTGACAACCTTGAATTCATACACTTCAATGTAAGGTCTGAATTTTTTAATGGCCCATACTATAGCGAGACATTCTCTTTCTGTCACACTATAGTTCCTTTCGATTTGAGATATAGTTCGACTGGCGAAGTCGAGCACTCTTTCTTCTCCATCAATCATGTGGAGAAGTACTGCTCCAAATCCAGTATCACTGGCATCAGATTGTACTACGACCCCTTACGCTGTTCAGAAGTATCTACTACTTCTGAATAACTTCCTTTGACCTCTGTAGCTAGTTAGAGGCCCTTGACGGGATCGTAGGAGACACAGCGACCTCTACTGCACGCTCCTCCTTTCGTTACAGCCATATTGCTTCGGCAATCCTTAGCTTCTCGCACGTATAGCATTTCATTTGCTTACGAATTTGTCAATGGCTAGCTGGTGCTGTACGCTGACCATGCTCTCCTTTCGTCTCCTTTGTTACTGGAGAGCTAGGTCAACCTTTAGGCTTACCCTAAACCTGGCGGTTCTTCAGTCCTTCTGGAGACTTGCTCAGCGCTCGATGCTTGAGCTGCTGTGTTAGAGTCTTGATCTCTTTGAGCAGCTTAGCGAATGCCGTTGTCTCCGGTTGATACTGGCCGACTGATGCCACTTTCGTATCAACTGCAGAGACTACCGCTTTGGCCTTTGGAGGCTTTTGATGCTTCTTATGTGCCACTTCTGAAATCACGGTGTTCTGTGCTGATGGTGGAGGTTTAAATGCCTCTCCTGTTCTGCTAATAAGCTCAGCTTCCCGCGCCAGCTTCATTGGTGACTCAAGGTCGCGAGCTCCGGCACGACGAATCGTACACTGCAGCTTCAGCAGCATATTCCGGATCCTGCTTCAGTACAATGGCCTGCAGGCACGTGATAAAGTCACGCATCGGCTCCGCTTGACCCTGAGTTACGTGCATTAGCTTCAGCAATTATCCTCTGCTGAAACCCCTTCTTCACGCCATACCACCTCCTAGAGGCGGCACAGAACTCGGACCCCGTTCTATATTTGTCGCGACCATTTATGTACTAAATGGCCGCGACATCTGTCAGTAACTCTGACAGAGAGGATAACAGCTCCTCCTCTGTCAGATCAGCGAGCACACGACACTCTTTTACTCGATCCTACTTTGATCCTTTTCCCCCGAGAATCGAACTTGCCATCGTCTTTCGATTTGGCCAACATCTCAACCTGCGTGTTGTGCCTATGTGCTGGTTCCATAAATAAACCTTGTATTAGATCTGAGTCTATCACTAGCACTCAGATCCATCGTTTCATTGATATACCCCCTCTCTCAGGCTGTGCCTACACCAGTAGTATTTGAAACGTTTTGCGCTGGCCTGCGCACCTGTGTCTTTTCCAATAGGCTACTATTTCCAGGGTAACACGTAAATGTATCCTGAAAATTCACGTGAGGTCGCCTATTTGAGAATTTTTCAGCCTGCATCTCCGGATGCAGGCCAAAACCAGTGGCATTCGTTCTCAATGAACCGTTTTTTCTCCGTTTTTTCATGTTTCTGCGCATTTCTACTAGTGGTAACTTGCTCTCTACGCGAATTTTTTTCAATGAAAAATTATGAATTATATTTTTTTTTCTCACAAAAAAATCCAATTATTTCACAATCACAAAAAATATAGGAGAATCAAATTCTCTATCTCGATTTTTATTTTTTTATTGTATCCTCCTGAAAGCGCTTTTCCGTTTAAATTTATTACATGTTCGTCGCGCGATTCCCTGAAAATACAGGAACGAAAATAAATGGCCAACCAAAATGACAAACAAATATTTACCACAATCACGTGATGTGCATCACTTGTCCTTTCTAAAATTTTTAAAACGGAAAATTTTTGAAAAATCAGAAAAAAAAATATTCAAACTGTTTTATCGACAGTTTTTACCGATATTTAATCGACAATAGGTGGATTATTGTTGAACAATCCACCCAACCCTCTTCTCGAACCGGTACACTCACTTGGACGAGTGAAGTACCTCGCTGTCAAAATATTTATAACAATTAATAACAAAAAATAATGATAAATAATTAACCAACATTCGGCGTTAGCACACAACTAGTCTTGCTGTGGCCACAGTACATGCCACTGTGCACAGACTTCAGACGCGAGCATACGTAGATATTAATTTAAATTTAATTAATTCAATATTTTCGGCTGCTACGCATATACGCCTGTGATCGCGCTGGCTCGACACCGCCGGTTTGCGAGCTGAACGCTCCCCCCTCGGATCTCTCTCGGCCGTAGCAGCCGGAACACTTGCCGCTCGCTCTATCTCTCACACTCTACAGAGTGCCCATTAAGTCCCGGGACGGCTGAATATTTTCTGAGGTAAAGTAATTCTGAAAAAAAATAAACGTGAAGGTTATTTCAGGTCAACTGTTTTTTTTTTAATAGGAATCCCCCATTTTAAGACCGTTAGTCGATAGAGCGGGGAATTTTACATTCAGATGCGTAATTAAATCAGAGCTAGTGTTTGACCTTGAGGGTTACTCCGAGGTTATTTACACTCCAGCAAGGTTCTTAGATACCACTAAATATTTTTGCAGGAGGTAAAGCTCGATGGTGACATTATACTTAACCTTGAACGTGACCTTCAAGGTTATTTCAAGGTCAACTATTTCTTTTTAATAGAAATCTTCATTTTTACACTGGCAATCGATAGAGTGGGAAATGTCATGTTGAAAATAGTATTTGGCGTGATCTTTAGAAGGTCAAATCAAGGTCAATTTTGGAAAAACTGTCAAAACATTGTCGTATTCAAACTTTAGAGGATTTATGAAAAAATAAATGTTTGAAAAAGTTTTGTAATCAACGACAAGACCACCTTCACTTCGAGATCAGCTTTGCATATTATTTGAAAGGTCAAGCACTTTTTAAATTAATAACTTTACTATCGCCGTTATTCTTACTTTTAGAGTTACCCAGAAACAATGACGTGGACGTAGTAAGTTCTGCTTCCTTTGGGGTGCTTGATCAACGTGAGTCCCCTTGCCTCTCACGATTGGGGTGCTTGATTAACGTGAGTCCCGTTGCCTCTCACGATTGGGGTGCTTGATTAACGTGAGTCTCCTTACCACTCACGATTGGGGTGCTTGTTTAACGTGAGTCCCCTTGCCTCTCACGATTTGGGTATTTGATTAACGTGAGTACTCTTGCCTCTCACGATTGGGGTGCTTGATTAACGTGAGTCCCTTTGCCTCTCACGATTGGGGTCCTTGATTAACGTGAGTCCCCTTGCCTCTCACTAAATGATTCAAAGTTTAACTGCAGTGCTCAGACTGAAACCATAATTCGATTGCGCAGTTCATCTAAATTGTCTAGTTTAGTGGCATAAATTTGACTCTTAAGGTAACCCCAGAGAAAGTAATCGAGTGGTGTCAGATTCGGAGATCTAGGAGGCCACTTGATTTCACCCCTTCTTCCAATCCGTCTATGAGGAAACTGAGCATCCAAATATGCTCGAACATCTCTACCAAAATGAGGAGCTCTTCCATCCTGCTGAAACCACGTTTCATCGTAATCATTACCTGCTGTCTCTCTAATTCGTGGTATAATTTGATTCCTAAGTAGCTGTTCGTATGAAGCATCAGTAAAATTACCCCCGATAAAAAAGGGACCTACAAGAGTATTGTTTAAGATACCAGCCCAAACATTCAACTTTTGTGGATATTCTGTTTGATTGTCCAACATCCATGCAGGATTTGTGCCTGACCAATATCTACAATTGTGTCTCTTAACTTCACCACTTAAAGTGAAAGTAGCCTCATCCGAAAAAACTATATTGTACAAATATTGAGGCTCTGCGTCTATTCTGTTCATTGTCGCTTCGCAAAACTCGATCCGCCGATCAGGATCTTCATCATTAACCTCCTGTACCAAATGGACTGTATAAGGATGAAAATTGATGCTTTTCAGAATTTTTCGTACCGTTTCATAAGAAACGTCATGCTCATGCCCGGCTCTACGTAAACTAAGATGTGGATTTTCAATAAATGCTTCAGCAATTTCAATCTGCTTATCATCAGTTGCTACAGATTGTGGGCGATCAGTTCTCTGAAGATCATCGATAGTCCCAAACTCTGCAAATCGTCGTACAATCCTTTCGACTGTAGATTTTGAAATAGGTGTTTGTCCGTCTTCATTACGAAAATGGTTATTAAACAACGTACGAACTTCGAGGTAAGATTGGATTCGATCTCCCCAACCACGCATCATCAATAAACTTATCCGTTCTCGCTTCAAAAGTTTAGCATACGCCATTGACTTTTATTTAGATATGAATAATACACGAGTCAGAATATTTATGTATTTCAATTTAGTTTTAATTTGTTTATTCAGAGGAAAAAGAAGAATAATTGTAGCGACTCAAAAACTTATCAATTGCAAAGAAAAACGAATTGTTCAAAAAGAAATGTTTACAATGAACGAAAATGTTATTAGATAAAATAAATTTTTGTTTAATTTGTTCTTAAATTTATTTTGAATTTATGAAAAGGTTAAGAAAATGAACAGTGAAAGGAATTTTTTAACAAATAATAAAATAAGTACTATCAGCTACAAAAGAAATATTTAAAACTTTAGAAAGAAATTTAAAAAAAAAATCAGAATTAAATAAAAAATCTTTTTAGAAAAAAATCACAGAAATTTGTTTAAAAAACAACTTGTTTAAAAAGAATAGGAGCTTTGTCGGTTTGTGGGATAATTTTTGAATTTATATATATTTGTAGGTATTTGGGTTTATTATCCATATGAGTGTTGAATTTATTGATTTAGGGTTCAAAGATTATGAGTTCAGGGCTCATGGGTTTGGAATTTAAGAATTTGTTGATTAATGGGTCTGAAATCTACCAGATTGAAGTTGGACACATAAATATTAAAGCCTGAATCACCGAAACCATAAACCTATGAACCCTCAACTCGCGCTAACCAATCATGAGAAGAAAGGGGACTCGCATTAATCAAGTACCCCAAAGGAAACAGAACTTACTACGTCCACGTCATTGTTTCTGGGTAACGCTAAAAGTAAGAATAAGGGCGATAGTAAGGTTATTAATTTAAAAAGTTCTTGACCTTTCAAATAATATGCAAAGCTGATCTCAATTATATATATATTATATATATTCTTTAATAACTATAATATGTAACCAATACAATAAAATCACTTATTGCGAACCGAGAAGGTTTTAACGCAGGAAATAGCACGCACACAAGCATTCACGAATCGCCGTTTGCGGTCTCCTCTAGTAGTTGCACTGGGCTGCAGTCCAGTGCAGCTCGAGTTTTCGGAGTCGTAGGTGGCTATCCACACATACATACACTCACACACACACACACACACACACACACACACACCATTTCTTTTAATTTATGCTTTACATTGGTTTCATGAAGTTTTGCGGGGCTCAATTAATAGATTTTAAATTTCTACTTTAATTGAAAAGTTTCATACCCAAAGATTTTGTTCTTCAGTTATCGCCAATGCTAATTTTCGGGCGACTATTTTCTTTCGCTAAATTTTAACCTGATGTTATATATAAATGTATAAATACGTACAAGACGAGGATCAAACGTTACGACGCTATATATAGATTTACAAATACGTACAAATTTCTTCCCACTACAAGTCTATTCCATGTATGTATGTCATCAATCTTATGTATGTATGTCATCAAGATATTACAAGTAGAAACTAATAATACAATATAGGTAACATAGAGAATATTATATATAGATATATAAATTAAATATTGGAAAATGCCGAAAAAAATTGTATATTAATATCATATCATATTACTCTCCCTCGTTGATTTAACACACGTTTACGAATTATTTCCATTACACGGTTCACGTGAAATTGTCGAGGTTTTTACTTGCGTTCGCGCAGTTTTCCACTCCATCTTACCGCGGTAAAATCAATCCATTCAAAACTATATATATATACATACAGCAAGCAGACATAAAATTTTTTTTTTCACTATCATACAACTAGCCCAATTGCTAAGGTTGGGTTGCGGTCAATAACCGCTAGCTCCCTTTACTCATTGGACAGTGAGATAAGAAGGGAAATCGCCAGATCTAGCCAGTCTATCAAGCGCTGGTTATTTCAGAACTTCGGATAAACACAAAAAAAATACAATAAACAGGCAATTCTCAAATGCAGAATTTTTCCGTGGTCAAAAAAGAGAGCAAGTAGTAGATCCACCGGGGATCTGAGTAAAATCGATTGAGAGATGGAGAAGTACGTAAATTTCGCAACCATCGCAGAATCGAGCAAGGGAAGCATATATTTCTTTACAAACACCGCGTCGGGTCGTTACGACGCGGAACCTTTAAATGCACTAATAGCGACGAAAATGGCTTTTAAAGGAGAATTCCAGAACAAAAAAATGCTGTCATTCGCGGCCAGAAGAATATTAGAGGCCTCAGAAAACGTAAAGGCATCAAATTTCAGTGCAGAGTGCATGGCGAGTGGAGTAGCGCGCGCTCGCTATCTCTTGCTTTCATAGCGGGTATAACAGCGCGGACACCCCGATCGACTACTACGACCAAGGCATAGCCACGCTGCATCAATCTACACCACAACTTAATAAAAATTAGAAATCGCATATTGTATATAGTTTACTCACGATAGAATACCTGTCATACAAACTATCTTATTCTATGCTACATACCAGTTTTTATCATTTTTTTTAAGGATTTTCATAGAAATTAATAAATAATTAGAATCTTATTTTCAGTTAACTATACCTTTCAAAAT
Source organism: Megastigmus dorsalis (assembly GCA_900490025.1). NCBI lineage: Eukaryota > Metazoa > Arthropoda > Insecta > Hymenoptera > Megastigmidae > Megastigmus > Megastigmus dorsalis. Next base: position 14,867 of record UELU01128767.1, read on the forward strand.
AATAAATCAAGAAATAAACAATTAATAAATAGTTAGAAACTTCATTCAAAATAACAAGACGACAAAGCGAAATACATCAAATTATAGACACTTACAAAAACGTGAAAATTATTAGGCGTCACACAAAAGAATTTTTTTTTTTATGGATTAAACTTCGATATTTATTTACGATTGCAAAGTTAAAATGATCAAATATAATAAAGTATATGAGAAAACTAGAAACCATAAAGTTTTTTTTAAATGATATTTTACTTGAGACATGTACAGGGCGTTCCTTAAATTAACCCATTAATCCATAAACGTTTGTGTGTAAGACATGTTTGCACATAATAACATTTACATTTTAATAAATCGTAGATTTCGACTTGTGAATAGAATATTTAATATTGTACTTCATTATATTAATTATCCTTTGCATGGCCTCTATTTTAAATAATAATTTATTTATTTCCTTTTTCTTTTACGGAATTTGTCTCAAATACATTGATTATAAGATTACATACATCAAGAGAATATTTTGATTCGTTCATTTTATATAAATACTTTATAGACAGTTATGAGTATGCATATACTGCTTCCGAACTCGAAAGAAAAAAAATCAATTTTGCTTATGAGAAAAAATATTTTATAATCATGTGCATAAATGTATTAAATATACAGGGCGTTCCGATATTGAACGTAAATAAGGGTACTACGAGATAGAGGAGGAAATACTAAGCCATACGTAACTTTTTCCGTTTTTCGATTAAACGCATAAATTTTGAGTTATAGACAATTGAAAATTTAGAAAATCAGCCAATCAGCTCGCGCCGCCGTTACTGCGCCGGCGACAGGGGAGAGAGTGGGGGGAGCTTCCGCGCTACGGCAAAAGCAACGTGCAACGGGAAAGAGAGCGCGCCTCCCTTCCCTGTTCTATTCGCTTAGCTTGACATGCAAGTCCGTCATCTGCGTCTTCTCACCCGGATCACGCGTGAGGCGGGCTTGTGTTGGTCGCGTATCCTGAACAAGTTTGTGTCTTTCATCGTCTCAGCGTATCGATACACAATTCGCAAATAGAAAATGGCGTGCGAATATCTATTCGTACAAGGATTTGATGTTTTCTATTTTAATAATTAAAATCTAGACATAAACATTAAAACAATGTTAAATCAAAATAAATTCACTAAATGAATTTGGTTCTTTAGCAAAACTACTTATTTTCTTCAGAAACCCATGTTCTTGAAACGATTTCTGATTAAGAAAATGCAACTGCTTATTATTATTTAATCAATAAATAATCAATATAAAAGACTGTTTCTCAACTAGCTGCGCGTTATCGTATATGAGTGCGAATATCCGATCCATTCCAAGAGACGGGAAAGGGGCGGAAAATGGGACTAATTATGGTAATTTATTCATAAATAGGAAAAATGAATATTTGCAATAAGATTAATGAATTTATCATGCTGTTAATCAGCCTCGGGCTTGTTTTTCGATATCAGAAGTGCTCGAAAAAAAAAATGTACAAGAGATTAATTTCTGTAACATTGCACACACATGCCTACATGCATGAAGAATAAGTTTGAAAAATTACAGCCGATAAGCCGTGTCTAAATTTAAATAATACAAGTTCAGTTAATTTTTTTCGTGCTTTGATTCGGCGACTCGATTGAGTTGCGATACTTCAAATGCTCTTAAAAAAATCGAAAAGTGTTCAGTCTATGAAACATTGTACACAGATTCTCTGATGCATTAATAACTTTAAAAAAAGTAAAATACAGAAAAGTATGCTTATATATAAAATCAATAATAATTAAAGAAATAGTATTGTAATGTTTCTTAATTAAGTTAAAAAAATTACTATAAATTTAAAAAATTTAAGAATACTATTATTATTGACCCCATGGACATTTAGTTTTAACTTCTCTCTCCCATTGTTGTGTTAAGGAAGCAGGACAAACTGCCACAGTTCTAATATTAGGAGCTGCAAACAGTTGCGAATATAACGCGCCTCGCCCAGAATGACACGTTCACAATTTTATAAAATATCTTTAATCATAATAAATAACTATCTTCGCTAAATATAAATAATTAGCTTCAGATCTAATGTTAAATATAAACAAAATATGATATTCTTGACGATATTCAAAAATGAAAAAAAAAAAGTTGATTTTGCTGACATTCGAACCCGAACCCCGGCCGCAAAAAGTTACAGTCGTAAAAGTATAAAGCCTTAATCCACACGACCAATTCGTAATTACAGTAGTGGTACTGACTAAAACTGGTACTGGCTTTTCGACTTGAACGACGTAAAATTAGTTTAAATATATATACTTATATAGTTTACCAATTCATAATTTATTATACATTACACAATTATATTACGCCTTATGGTTATATGTACGCACAACGGAAATATCAAAAACATAATAATTACTGAAAAATCTTATAATTATATTGTTATATAGGACTATATATATTATATATATAATATATTACTTGAATGAATAATTTGAGGACATTATATTTAGAAAAATCGAATTTTTGATAAAGCAAAGGAATTAAAACACATAACAAATAATTTATATAATTAATAAGTAGATTTACGGATATTTAAATTCATAAAGAATATACCAATGAACAGACTTTAAATTTTATCTCATACAAAAAATATACATTAGATAAAATAATATAATAGAGATATAGAGTACTGCTAATTTATTTTCAAAAGTAAATTTGGATAATACAAAATATAAATATTATGAGGCTACACGCGGTGTACGTGAGCCCGCGTGAGAATAGTACGACGGTTGTAATAACACATAAACAGATGAACTCGCGAAGAGTCGACTGTACAAACAACTCGCTGCCGCGAACGGGGTAATGCAGATCGGCTGTACAACAATTACTTTTATATATCACTTTTTAAACAATAATCATTATTATTTCACTTTCAAATTAAAGTTTAATTATTTTATAATTTTACTGAACGCTATTTTACTCTGTTTAAGTGAAAATAAGTCCAAATTTAACGTGGCAGCGAGTGGCACCGCCCGATTACTGAAGTTCTATTAAACCAATAAATAATTACAAACAATTAATTCTGGCATAGTAACTTTGTTACTTTTAATTTATTTGAAATTATCAATGTATAAAAATATTTTTTTCTGACTACTTTTTTCAAATTTCCCTCTCTGGCGATGCCACTTTTGGTAACGCTGGTGTGTGTGTGTGTGTGTGTATGTGTGTGTGTGTG
>UELU01128769.1:0-12653 GCA_900490025.1 Megastigmus dorsalis
AGTAAATATTTCAAGTACACCCTTAAAAATTTCTGCACCGAAAAACGCACTCATTTCGATGCCAGTACTTATTTTTTCGGTGCAGAAATTTTTGAAGGTGTCGTTGAAATATTCACTTGAAATTTTGCTGGAAGATAGATAATTAATAGACGAAGTGCACCTGTATTTGGGATTTGCATAATTTTACCTATTTATTTAGTTATTACTAATTATTCATATCCGATCAGTAAAAAAGTTTGAGTGGTAACTGTAGGACTTTGACATCCCCTTAATACGTGTAACAGGGACGTTTGCCGCGATAGTGCCTCTCTGGAGGATCATCTTGACTGTTTATACTCTCATCTTAATGATGCTATTTTCCTTCATGTGCCTCTCAAGACGTTCCATCAGGGTAAAAGGTATCAGCCGTGGTTCACGTCAGAACATGCCAAACTTCTAGCTGAACGAGACCGACTATACAGAAAGTACAAACGTATTAGACTTCAAGTTGACCTTGACAATTACCGTGCTACAAGAAACACTGCTTATAAAACCATAGAAACCGCCAAACTAATGTCTTACCAAGAAAGACTGACCGGACTGACAGACTCTAAATAGATTTGGAAAGAGTTCAAGAACTTTGGTATTTGCACTAAAGCTGCGGACTCTACAAATCCTTTCCAACCGAGGAACTTAACAAACATTTTGGAGCGGTGGCTTCTGATCCTTTGCCCTTTCTGTTGCTGACTTTGTTAATTCACTGTCTGAGCACAAAGAGTTTTTTCCACTATTCTCGTTTAGCGAAGTTGGTAACATGGATGTGTGGCATGCCATCTGCCAAACCACGTCTGGGGCCAGATATCATGACGGTGTACTACCATCTATAATTCGTGCTGCTTTTTGGGTTATTAGTCCCTTCATTTGTAGAATCTTCAATGATTCATCGCGAGAGTCTCTTTTTCCTTCCATCTTGAAAAAGTCATTAGTAATAGCTTTGAATAAGACTGCTACTCCTCGTTCTATGAATGAGGTCAGACCAATAGAGTTGCGCTTTCTTTCCACGGTTCTTGAGCGACTCGTGCATAATCAACTTAGCAACTACCTTGAAACACGTATGCTACTAGATCCCTTTCAAACGGGCTATAGGACTAATCACAGTACACAGACTGTACTATTAAAACTTACTGATGACGATCGACAAGGTATGGATCAGAAAAAGGTAACACTGCTCTTGCTTTTTGACTTTGGCAAAGCATTTGATACTGTTTGTCATGTCACTCTATCGAGGAAACTGCAGAATCTTAATCTTTCTACCACTGCGCTTCGCTGGCTTGCATCATACCTTACAGGAACAGAGCAGGCTGTCCTTGACAGGGACAATAATCCATCGTCCTTTATTTCTTTAAATAGAGGTGTATCTCAAGGGTTCTTGGGCCCCTCCTCTTCTCTTTGTGCATCAATGACATCTCTCTCGGCTTTGATGCAGGCATTTCTCATCTGATATATGCTGATGATCTTCAATTTCCTCTTAAGGAGTTGCAGTGTTATCTGGATCTTATAGGCAGACATGCGGAATATGTTTTAAGCTGGGCCACACTTAATCACCTTAGGTTGAATGTTGATAAAACAAAAGTCATAGTCTTGGATTCTTACTTCTACCTTAATACACTTTCCAATATGGCAATCAGCGGTATAATGCTCAATCAATGTGTCATCAAAATTGAGACTTCAGTGCGTAGTCTTAGAGTTTGGCTCGACTCGAAGTTAAAATGGACGGAACATATCACTTTTGTTTGCAAAAAGGTAAATACTTTACTGTATTACCTTAATTACTTCAGGAAGAGCACAAGCCTCAAGCTGCGAAAACACCTTATTGAGTCTCTCCTATTTCCTTTTGTTGACCATTGCTGTTTTGTGTACTGTGATATTTCAGGAGAATTGGACCTCATGTTGCAGCGACTCATTTAATCTTCGGGTTGAGAAAGAGTGAGCATATTAGCTCTTACAGGCGCTCTTTGGGTTGGCTGACCACTTCTGGTCGTAGACACTATTTTGCATCTGGTCTGTTTCACAAACTATTCCGCACTGGCAGTCCACAATATCTTTTTTCGAGATACGTGTGGAACAACCGGACGAGACCTGTGAGGGTTGCGGTGAAACCGTTGACCATTCTCTGCTTTACATCTTCATTTCTTGAAAATTCATTCTCTATCATTTCCTCTAAGCTCTGGAACAAGGTTCGCTCAGAGATTAGAAGTTACTAGACCATAGCACATTTAAATCATCTGTACACAATCATTACTTGTCCCTAGAGAGTGAAAATCCCCGTCTGTTGCGGTGTCATCTTTGAGGTACCTGTAACACTAGTGCAGCCGACCTCTTCCTCTTCTTCGACTTCTTCTACTTCAAACTCATGCCAAAAATCGCTATTGCTAGTGAAGTGAATTAAGAACTAGTCTGATGTTATTCTCATATATTTATATATCACTGTTTTTATTATTATAGCTTTTTATTGTTATTATCTTTATTATTGCTATTATTATTTTTCTACTTTGTTATTGTTCATGTAAAATACTGATGTACACAATGTACAACATACTGTACATAAATAAATGAATCTCTCTCTCTCTCTCTCTCTCTCTCTCTCTCTCTCTGTCTCTCCGCATCTGATGATGGCTTTTCTTATCAACCAGTTTCCTGTCCAGATGTACTTCTCGCCATGTCTCATTTTAAATCGCAGGCGAGGGGTGCGGATGACATACCGCAGAGTGTTGTAGTGAAGTCGCTACCAGTGTTGGGGAATCATATAGTTCATATATTCAACTCCTCCTTGGCTCAGGGGGTCTTCCCGAGTACCTGGAAACAGGTACAGCTGGTAGCTTTAAAAAAGATTTCAACTCCATCCTCTGTTTCAGACTTTCGTCCTATCGCCCTACTGTGCTTTCTTTCAAAGGTGCTTGAGAAGATTGCACACTCACAAATTACCAGCTATCTCTCCGAAGCGGGCATTCTCGATCCTTTTCCGGCAGAGTTCAGAGAGCATCACAGTATTCAGACAGCCCTGCTTAAGCTGACGGACGACATACGAATAGGCATTAATAGAAGGATGATAACCTTGCTGTTGCTCTTTGACTTCAGCAAGGTGTTTGACACCATCTCACCTTCGAGACTGTTGAGCGAATTGCGCGATCAGGATTCTCAAGGTCCGCAATCCTGTGGATTAAATCGTATTTACAAGGCGGCACACAGCGCATTTTATCTAAGGCTGGTTATTCTTCGTCGGTTGAGACCAATTTGGGTGTACCACCAATGCTCTTCAGCCTCTACATCAATGACCTCAAAGACATTTTTGATCGTGGGGCGGTCGAACACATACTATATATGCCGATGACCTCCAGATTTACCTGCCAATCCCTGCAGATAAACTTCTAGAGGGCATAGCTCGCTTTTCTGAAGCGGCGCGGTTGGTGCCGATGTGGGCCGAGCGCTTATCCCTCCGTCTCAATACTGGAAAGACCAAAGCAATTTTATTTGGTTCTAGAAAATAAGTTAATGGTTGGGTTAAAATGGGATTGCCATTAATGTGGAAACCGCAGGTCGATTGTATAACTAAAAAAGTCAACAAAGCCCTTTATAGCCTGCGGTTTATAAGGTCATGTACCACCAAGGCTTCGCGCAAAAGACTGGTTGAAGCTCTAGTCTTACCACATCTTGACTACTGCGCTGTAATGTGTCTTGATGCGTTGGACGAGCAAAGAATATGATTACAGAGACGGAACAACACATGTGTGCGATTTATATACGGTGTTAGGAGGGATGAGCATATCACCCCCTATAGAAAGCAGTTGGGCTGATTGTGCCTTGACAGTCGAAGGATGTATTTTGCCACCATCCTTATGTATAAAATCCTTCGACTCAATGAACCAAATTATTTAGCGGCTTTCTTCATAAAGACCAGTCCAAATGCACTAGCAAGGGTGATGCACACACTCGGTGCCAAGAGTGCGCACAGAAATTGGTATGATCTTTCCAGGTTCAATGTGTGCGCCATCGGAACTCGCTCCCGCCAAATCTGCGCAATCTTCCATCTTTGCGCGGATTTAAGACGGCGATCCTTAACCACCTCCTCGAGCTCGATTCCTAGTCTTCCAGAGACGAAGCCTGTGATCTTAGTGCACCAATTATATAATAGACTTCACTCACACAGGGGGCAAACGAATGGGTTTTCTTTATATGAATTTATTTTGTTTTGACCCCTATGCATCTTTATTTGTGTGAATTTATTTATTGGCGTGTGTGGGTTCGAGTGAATGTTTTACTTTTAGAATACAATTTACTTTGTTTGTTTGTATTTTAAGATACGACGCTCTGTGATATTACTTGTTAAATATTTTGAATACTGATTTTGTATTAACTGATTTTTGTATTAATTTTTAACATATGTGATATCGTAGATAGTAAGTAAGTGCAATATCTTATATAGAATAATGAAAACAAAGACTGTCTTTTATGTTGTGTAAAAAAATGTATTATTACCACATAATTTTGTATCTGTATGCAAATAAACACATATCTATATATCTATCTATCTCTCTCTCTCTCTCTCTCTCTCTCTCTCTCTGGTAAGTTTCCAGTATACACGCTTTTAGCCTCGTTCTTACTTCTAAGATTTTGTACTGCTGTCTGGAGCCTTCGGGCGTTTTGTTGCAGATTACTTGCGTGCGCCTATATGCAAGCCATCATCTCCACGGTTATCTTGACTGGGGGTGCTGAGCTTGCATCGTTTTGCTGCTTTTTTCTCGCTGCCTCGGGACTGTAATTGTGGAAAGTTTCGGCGACATATTCAAGCCTGGGAATTTCTGCGCATGCCTAACTATCGAGCAGCAGGTGCGTGATTATCTGTGTAAGTGCGTTTGTTTGTCTTGCTCGCTCTGCTGCTTGCTATAATTGATATAGCTTATACATCGTCGCGGTCGGAGAAATTATTTTTCGCCGCAATAGCGCAGTGTAATATAATAATAATAAAATGGAGCAGAAGAAATCATGCGCATTCTATCGCCAACAATCGCGAAATGACTCAGCACTGATGCGGTGTATTAAATGAAGCCGGAGTGGTCATGCCTCGTGCATGCCCTCTGCAAAGTCTAACAGACCAAAAAATATATTTATGTCTGCTTAGAATGCCGCAATCGCGGCAATGCAAGCGGCTACACAAGCGCGAATGTGAGCGCGAATAATAACAAAGCAAAGTCGAGCCCGGGCAGGAAGAGCGTGAGCGAGAGTGAGAGAGAAAGAAAGAGACTGATGAGCGAGCAAGCGCGAAATCAAACACACGCGCGCGAGAGGAGCCGATGCTCTCACCCAAAGTTTCCACCGCCCCTCCACACTACAGCGGCACTACTAGTAGTACAAGGGGAATCGCTCATCGGCAGCGGCTCCAGTGGGGATACACTGGGGAGCGTACGGCGGTTTGCCGGCGGGCAGGTGCCTAATACATCTTTGGTCGGTGCGCAGCAAGTTGCCTGTGGTCAGGCGCCTTCTTCACTGTACACCTCACCGCCCGCGAAGCTCGTGACAGCTCTGGACGTCTCTTCAACTTGCGCCACGAATACTTGCCTATCATCGAGCATTCTTGATTTAATGGGAATGCAGTTTGACTTGCTCGGGCGAACATTGGCCGATCTCGAATCTCGAATAGAGCGTAAACTTGGTAAATATATAGAGCCAAATACCGTACAGGCAACGGATGAGCTGATTTATAATCTTATTTCTCAGGTCTCGTCTCTTGAGCGAAAATTGGACGTGCAGTCAACCCAGCTGGAGAGGCTGCATAGTGATCGGCTAATGTTGCTACATGAAAATAATTTATTAGAAGAAAAAATAAATTCCTTTTTAGATAAAATTTCTGTGATGGGCGACGATGTTGCAAGTAGTAAATTAAGAATAAGAATAAAAATCAAGATGAGCGTACTGTAAATGTCAACGACGAAAATGTAAATAACGACTTACAGGTGTTTGTCTCGTTGGGCTCCACGCATAAATCTGCACCCTCTTATCGCTCGTGCTGTGAGAGCTCTGGCGCGGAATCTATCGAGATGACTGACCACTGTGAAGTCCTTATAAAAGGTATTTTGAATGAAAAAAATGTGAATGTCAATCTTGAAAATGTTTCCTTAGCAGTGCTCAGCACTGTCCTTCCTACGCTTGCTAGGAACGACGTCGTTGGAGCCTGCGTCCTGCAGCCTCGGAGTGCGATAGGCGAGGGGTCAGAGGAGACCGGTAGTGGCATGGCGCAGAGATCGAGAAGACCGCCATCTTGTGTAGTTAGACCCGCCAGCAGTAAGCACGTTCAGAGATCATTCGCGCTAAACATTCGCTCGCCAATAATTATATTTCCACCAGGAACGTTAAATCTGCTTCTCTGAATCTAAATGCCTGGATTGAGTAAACGTTTCTTTTTAATTTTAAATGTTTTGTAAGACACATATAATTTTGTTTATTTGCATATTTAACATAAGACGTTCTGTGATATTACTTTTAGGTTTGAAACATATTTTAAGACTGATCAAGATAGTATGCCTGTGATATCATAGAAAGACTGATTGCAATTTACTAGATTATAAGACTGATAAAGAGTATTGTTAGATTGGTATTATTATAAAAATATGTATTTAACATTGTATAATTATATTGGAAAATCATTTTTGTATTTTTATATCTATCTATCTATCTCTCTCGCTCTCTCTTTCTCTCTACCGTCCGGTACGATTTCTACTCTACCGGCACGCGTAGATGTGCCGCTAAATTTAAATTAAAGAAATTCATTTTCTTTACATATTAAATGAGGCAATCGTGGAATCCGTATGCATGCACTGCAGTCCTATACTTTTCTGGAGCGAAGCGAGACAGAAGTTTCAAGGCCAGAAAAGTATCCTATGGTACACCGCACGTGCAGGAAAGCTAGAGTAACATCACCATGCCCTGGCCTACTTAATGGGAGTGTGAGAGAGAAATAGCTGAAAAAACTGCAGAGACACTCCCGGTACGGCGCGCTTAGCTCACTCTCCAGTTACAAGCAAAAGCGAGCAGACGTGCCTGTCAATGTTTAGCCGCTTTCTTTTCCTTTTACTTGTATTTTCGCGTTTACTTTTATTTTTATTTTTATTTTTTCGTCAATCTTCCACAAGGGCTGCAAGCTAGAATGAAATATTTAAAGGAAATCAAATTTCGGGAACTCACGCAGGAGAAGTTTGCGCGAGTTAACCATACGGAATCCAGAAGGGGTACCTGGAATCCGTGCTTCCGCTAGCACTAGCTACCGATAGAAGGACGCCTGTTGCTCCGTTCGTTCTCTCCCTTTCGCCAGCGTCGCTCCCGCACTACAATTATTAAGATAAATCCGTAATTACTATCGCGCATTTCCTTTTATGCATTTTTCTCCATCTTCAACCTTCGCGTAATATTTAGATACTCAGCAATTTTGTTTTAAGCATCCCAATTGTTACGATTCCAATCGTTTAGAATCATTCTTTCTTTGTAAAATTTGATTTGCTTATAATTTATTGTTATCGCGTTATAATTGTATAAACGAACGCCGCGTTCTACGTGCCTTGCGCTGCAAGCGCACAAGAGCGTCTTTGTATGCTTGGGATTCGTGACGCAAGCTTGACATCAAGGACTTCCCTTACACCTAGGTGCTCAAGGGCAGGGCGGACGTCTCTGCTCCGTACGGCTCTCCGCCTGTAGCACCGAGGGGTCAATTTTACCCCTCTTGACTAGCGTCCATAATTCGTTTCTCCTCCTCCCTTCTGTTCACTTTTATGTATATATATTTTATATATATATAGATTTTTTTACGAGCCCGTGCACTCCTAAGTGAGCAAGGTACAAAGAAAGCTCTGTCAGCAGGCAAGTCTGTCTCGTTTGCTATTATCCAGGTACCCGAAAAGGGACAGGCAAACTGGGTTGGAGGTGAAGAAACCGTAGCTGCTGTCTGACATGCGGCTGGGTTTCCCCGCCCTTGGTGATCATTTTAACTTAAGTCAAGTTTGAGTGACTGCGACAGAGCAGCTGCCTCTTTCCACGGACGGGCAACAGACACACAGAGACGCATATCCTACCTAACTCTGTGAAGCCCTCCCCACTTGCCGCTACGAAGCGTACATGCAGCGTTCGGCTGCCCTCGCCGAGTCAAGCGAAGCCGAGTGAGTGCAGCGGCCCTTATCTCGATAGGACACCATACTGTACCGCTCAATAAGTTTTTGTCAAGGGGCTTAGATACTGTAACCATCACAGGAGGTTGACAGAATATAGACAGGATGATTCAATATCATCGCATTTGGTATATACCATTCGATAGATCGCAAAATTCTAAGAATGACGTAACTTTCTCGTTTTTCGATTTGACAAGAGTTTCCGAGATATTAATTATTAAAAGTTTGTAAGATGAGCCAATCAGCGGGCAGCTACAGCGGGCAGCAGAAGTGGCGGAGAAAGATATAAAGGAGAAGCGCGAAGAGGTGGGGAGGTGCGCTCACCCGTCTCGTCGCTCGCGATCGCTCATACGCTTGCACTGAGCGCGAAGCGACAAAGACAATTGAAGCGCTAACTCACACCGCGATGCGTTTACTTATTTTAATATTTATTTAATAACAATTTTATCGAATTAAAAAATGAACTAAAGATCTACCATTAAAGAATAACCATAAATTTTCATAATAAAAAAATGTAATGCCGCTAACGTCTAAGGATCCAGAAAATTTAGAGAATCTACCAAAAGTGTAGAAATACACAGTTAATATTAAAACTAATTCACTAATCAAGAGAGTAAATAATACTTAGGAAAAAATGTACAAAAATACTGATAAATAAACGATGCATAATAACTGAAATGCTGAAGCTTGTTTGAAACTTAAAAGAGTTTTAAAAAATGAGATTTTAATCTAACTAAAATACTAAATGCAATTATTTTTTATTGCTTAAATCACTCAAACTTAAATAATATGGAACATAATATCAGACACAAAGTTACGTATGGCGTCTCCAAAACATTCGTCATATTAAATACGATACTATTTTAGGTAAGCAATAATGCTTCGTTAATCTTTGAGGGTAAAAGAATCAGCGAACATGATCAATAAAAGTTTTGGAAAATATGATTTTTCACAATAATTTAAATAGATCGATTAACATCTTACCGAATATTTTGGAAAATACATTTATTGAAGAAGCATTGGACGAATTCCGAAACGTGAGCGAAAGAAAAATGCAACACAGTCAAATTAAATGACTTTAAAGTTTGTCTGCTCGTCGACAGTAATGCTGAGATGTTTTGTACACTGAAAGAAATGTTTTAACCTGTGGAACAGAATAATTAATTAGGACTATTTAAAACAATTTATTTCACACGATTATCTACGATTTGTCGGTATTTTCATATCAAGAATGCTCTTACCTATGTTTTCGAAAATACTTTATACTTTAAAATACTTTAAAAAAATCGTACTACTCGAATTTGTAATAGTGTCAATAATTTAAATCAAATATTAACTGTCTCTCACCTGTGAGACTAAGGAATTTTATATCCTTTTCGAATGAATTTTACTGACTTATTACAAAATTGAAATGTAGTCCGCATCTAATCGTAAAATCAAATAATAGTATTTTTCGTCACAAGGCCGTGAAATCTCCCGCCTGATTTTTCGTATGATTTTTAATTTGTAAAATTCAGTTATTCAATTTATTAACGTAAAATGGTTTATTTTAGATTTTTTTAATGTACGAACTGAACGTTAAATTGAATTTTCTGGTTACGATATCAAAGTATTTTTTTACTTAGCGGGCCGTAAGTACCACTTTCTCTCTCGTCACCTGTTTGAGAATGTTACATTGTCGTCCTCGTTAGACAAAAAAATAACATACGCTACTCTGGAGGAAAATTAGCCAGCCTAGACCTCATCTTTGCCATCCTCGCTTTCGTTTAGGGCGTTAATTTATTACTAGTTCTGGACTGTCCAAGTTTTTTTCTTCCTAGTGGTGTCATCTACTGTTTCAAACGTACAATTTGATTTTAGGCCTCATTTTTACGTGAGTGTGAAATAAGCTCCTTATTTAACGCTCCAAAAACGGGACTTAAAATCGAATTTCAGCTTTACCTCCTCGGACCGCAACGATGACCATCGAGGTCTACAATTCTATTTGTGATACTCATGCGTGAAGTTCGATGAATAGTATTTAGATAAAAGGCGCTTAAGATACATTGAGCTCCTCACACTTTGTGCCATAAAAGACGGATCAATACATGAGCGATAAATAGATTTCACTCTCGTGTAACCTTTTCAGACTTTACGTCCATGATATAAAAAAGTTATTCGTCAAGCGGACGGGAGATTTCACGGCCTTGTGACGAAAAATACTATTATTTGATTTTACGATTAGATGCGGACTACATTTCAATTTTGTAATAAGTCAGTAAAATTCATTCGAAAAGGATATAAAATTCCTTAGTCTTACAGGTGAGAGACAGTTAATATTTGATTTAAATTATTGACACTATTACAAATTCGGGTAGTGCGATTTTTAATTAAATATTTTCGAAAACATAGGTAAGAGCATCCTTGATATGAAAATACAGACAAATCGTAGATAATTGTGTGAAATAAATTGTTTTAAATAGTCCTAATTAATTATTCTGTTCCACAGGTTAAAACATTTCTTTCAGTGTACAAAACATCTCAGCATTACTGTCGACAAGCAGACAAACTTTAAGGTCATTTAATTTGACTGTGTCGCATTTTTCTTTCGCTCACGTTTCGGAATTCGTGCAATGCTTTTTCAATAAATGTATTTTCCAAAATATTCGGTAAGATGTTAATCGATCCATTTAAATTATTGTGAAAAATCATATTTTCCAAAACTTTTATTGATCATAACGAAGCATTATTGCTTATCTAAAATAGTATCGTATTTAATATGACGAATGTTTTGGAGACACCATACGTAACTTTGTGTCTGATATTGTGTTCCATATTATTTAAGTTCGAGTGATTTGAGCAATAAAAAATAATTACATTTAGTATTTTAGTTAGATTAAAATCTCGTTTTTTAAAACTCTTTTAAGTTTCAAACAAGCTTCAGCATTTCAGTTATTATGCATCGTTCATTTATCAGTATTTTTGTACATTTTTTCCTAAGTATTATTTACTCTCTTGATTAGCGTATAAGTTTTAATATTAACTGTGTATTTCTACACTTTTGGTATATTCTCTAAATTTTCTGGATCCTTAGACGTTAGCGGCATTACATATTTTTATTATGAAAATTTATGGTTATTCTTTAATGGTAGATCTGTAGTTCATTTTTTAATTCGATAAAATTGTTATTAAAAAAATATTAAAATAAGTAAACGCATCGCGGTGTGAGTTAGCGCTTCAATTGTCTTCGTCGCTTCGCGCTCAGTGTAAGCGTACTAGTGATGGCGAGCGACGAGACGGGCGAGCGCACCTCCCCACCTCTTCGCGCTTCTCCTTTATATCTTTCTCCGCCACTTCTGCTGCCCGCTGTAGCTGCCCGCTGATTGACGCATCTTACAAACTTTTAATAATTAATATCTCGGATACTACTTGTCAGATCGAAAAACGAGAAACTTACGTCATTCTTAGAATTTCACGATCTATCGAATGGTATACACGAAATGCAATGGTATTGAATCATCCTGTATATATATTTGTTCATCATTTTCTCCCCTTAAATAGATAGAGTAAAATTTATTTACCCACATTCTCAAACTCCCGAGTTCGATCGTCTCTACCATCCAAACTCACAAATAGGGAGCCCGCACTGGGCGTAACAGCGGACTTTGCCGCGTTGAATATTAAGGTACCCGACGAGCGGGACGCGGTTTTATGCATACGTATACAGTTCCGCATTTCACACGTAACAACTTCACATAAACCTGTTCACCCTTTCTTCTAACCACTTTTTCAACTAGATAGACGTCTGGATAGCGAACAGAGTGCAATCGTTGCTCATAAAAACCGCCAGCTATTGGGTTTCCTCGTAAATCTTCGAGTAAGTAGGTCACACGAGTTATCACTTACACTCTGCGAACTTTGAATAATTAATTTGTCCAATTCTCCCGATAACTTTTCGAGAAAAAGTGCTTGAACGTGCTTACTCTAACAATATGACCAACCTTGAATTATCATCTTCCAGAAATTTTTATTCTTCCTTAAACATTTTCCCGCAAGTTTCTTTTTCCAGTTTTTTTGCTTACTTTAGCTGATGTCATTCCGTTTGTTCGATGTCTCGTGCGATTATAGTTGTAAATAATTTAAGATAAAGTGTTTAGTCATTCGTAGTTACCTTACAGAAAAAACTGCTTCCACAATACTCCTTTTAGTGTTCGATTAAAGCGCTCCACTACGGATGCTTTCGTAACGTTGTATGTGTTATAATGGTTAATATTATATTTTCACATGAAAGCCATAAAACTTTATTGGTGGTGAGGATACACAGGCCCATAAAAAAAAAGTATGTGGTTCGGGGATGGAGACTAACTTTTTCTTATATATTTTTTCCCGCTGAATCCGAATTCGTCAAAAAAAATAGGGGTACCGGGGCAAATTTTTAAGATAACCCAAAAAACTGTTTCTCGATACATATATATATATATA
>UELU01128774.1:3900-14274 GCA_900490025.1 Megastigmus dorsalis
AAGCGCGGGGTCGACATGTGTTGGGGTTGTGCTAAACCCTACTTCGCCCAGAGAATCCGCCGCTGGATGCGTTGCGGTACGTGCGGGTTATGGTTGTGCCCGGATTGCAGTGCGCACCCGGTGCACTGCCAGCAAGAACCATTCTAGCGGCTTTTTATTATACATTTTTTCAAGTGACTATAAAGTGCTTACGTGTCTTATGGAAAACATTTTCTGCGTTTTATATATAGTGTAGGTTTAAAGTGTGCGGAAAATGTGTGCGTGTAAACGCGTGCGTTTTATAATAAAAATGTATTAACTTTTTAAAATGAAAGTGTGTGTGTGTGTGTTTAATTCGAAATATTATTTAAAATAAAGTATTACTAGTTAATCAGC
Organism: Megastigmus dorsalis; assembly: GCA_900490025.1. Taxonomy (NCBI): domain Eukaryota; kingdom Metazoa; phylum Arthropoda; class Insecta; order Hymenoptera; family Megastigmidae; genus Megastigmus; species Megastigmus dorsalis. Next base: position 4,276 of record UELU01128774.1, read on the forward strand.
GAATTTATTTTTTGCAACTATGTAAATTGTCAAATTGCAGTGGGTGGGGATGGTGGTGGTAGTGACCGCTGATACCACCGCCACCATCTGAAAATATTCAGTTTCTGCGGAGCCGTCGCCGAGGGAGGATCATCGCCTGGGGCAGCCAGCAGGTAAGTATCTGTCTCTCTCTCTCTCTCTCTCTCTCTCTCTCTCTCTCTTTATCTCTCTACCTCTATCTATCTATCTATATATATATATATATCCTTGTGCGCCCGATGCCGCACTATGGACATTACGTGTGCGTGTGCGTGCTTTGTGTGTGTGTGTGTGTGTCTATGTGTGTGGTTGCATGCGTGCTTATGTGCGTGTGTATTTGCGTGATTGCGTGCGCTCGTGCGTGATTACGTTGCGTGTTCATGCGTGATTGCGTGAATGCGTTCGGTTATTCGTGATTGCGTGCGTGCGTTCGAGTGCGTTCATGATTGCGTGCGGGTGTTCATGATTGCGTGCGTGCGTTTGTGGGCATGACTCGTGCGCGTGTGTGTGTGTGTCTGTGTGTGTGTGCGTGTGGCACTATGGCTCCGTCAAAACAAACCTGTCCTCGTAAGAGGTTAATGACCCTGTCTCAAGGTCAAGTTTGTTGTGACGGGCCATAGTGCCACTATAACTACTGACGTCTCTTTTTGTTTGTTGGACGAGAGTTTTCCTGTGCTTGTGAGCAAGTGTGCCACGTGTGGACGACGACGCCGCGCCATTTCTTTTGAGTCTTCTGCCTGGGAAAACTGCGAGGGTTCCGGACGGCGGATAACTATTATCCAGGGTTTCCTCTTGGTGAAGGAGAAAGTAAATGGGATTTTTCGGCCTGTGCGCGAACACTAGTTCGGCAGGCCCGTGCCGTTACATCTCTCTCTCGCGTGTTCGGAGTTACCTGCGGGCCGCCATTGTCGAGGCCATCGGGCGCGTCCAGACCAGAACGAGAAGGAAGGGAGCATTGGCCGGTAGCGCGGGGCGGAGGTCGGGAAGACCGCAATCGTGTTGTTTTTTTAAATAAATAAATACTAGCTTTATTTGATCGAAAAAACCGTGTTGCATTTCCGTGACCATTGGCGACGTTCCTGTCCCTCTCGCATGCCGTCGTTGTGCCGTCCATATATATTTGTGTCGTAATTTTTATTCAACCGAGTTCGAGGCAGCAGGGAGTGCTGAGGAAAACGTCGTGGGTTTTTGTCCGGAATCTCGTCGGTGTCTATCTGCGAATTTCCTCTGGGAGAGAGGGTTCAAATAGCCGGGAGAAAGGGGGTTGCCAGGCGCCCTTACTATATAAAAATCGGCAATCCCGGAAGGGTAAGTAGGTCAAAATAACCGTTACAAGTTACTAAAAGGCATTGCGGCCGTATGGTATCGCAATGGCCGAGTTAATTGGAGTACGTGGGCTGAGTTCTGCACGGTGGCCAGGAGATGAAATTCCGTGAACAAAGGCTTTCAGCAGCGCCTTATCGCTGAAGCTAAGCCAGAACTCAGGGTAGAGAAGAGCCTGTGCGTGATTTTATAACGTGCTTAAAGGCCATAATATTGAAACAGATTCCGGTGCCGCCACTTGAGACACAATAGGATCTTAGCACCGAAATATGTAGTCGAAGCTGCACTGTATGGTGCTTCGCGCAGAAGCGCGCGACGTAGAAACGCTGATGGAGTTGGCTCGGGAACCCGAGCTCAACAATGCAGCCGGCGAGGAGTTCAAGCCGCCACAATCTCTAAAGTATGACTACACAGGCCGACAAAATTTGACAAAAGTCAAAAGCCAGAAAGCAGACCAAACATTTCCGAAGGATTTTGATGCGCTGAATCCGAATCCGAAGTCAAAATTGCTCCTGTACGTCAGGTTTCCAAGATATCCTAACCTAAAAGTGCAAAAACGCGTTTTTTAGCTGTTTTTGAGGTTATGTAACGGAACAAGAAAAATGTCTACCATAAAAGCTAATATGGAATTTGAAAGTACTAATCTCCCCCTTTCAAACATACTTGGATTTTTTGGGATATCTTTATTTTTCACCAAAATATTGTAATTTGAAATTTTTTATTTTAGCGTTTTAACCCATTAACGCTGAGGTGTTCAGATTTATACAACGCATTCTCTATTGCTGAGGGTACGATATTTTTTCTTCAAAATATTATCTCAGGGGTTTTCGAGGATGCCCTTTCTATTGCCGGTGTCAGTTTTTTGTTATAACCCCTAGAAGATCCAATATGGCGGCCGTCGACAAGACTTTCATAAACAACATTATACTGACCAACTGTCCACTCTAATCTGTCTGGCCATTTCCCCGTTATCCAATATAAATTACAATATTTTGGTGAAAAATAAAGATATCCTAATAAATCCAAGTAGGTTTGAAAGGGGAAGATTAGTACTTTCAAATTCCATATTAGCTTTTGTGGTATATTTTTGCCTAAATCAAGCAGGAGCGTCCTTTTAGAGCTCGAGCCACACGCTTTCAGTTATTGGGACGACATCATTGCGGCGACTGAGACATTTGAAGAATATCTAGCGCGGCTCGAGCTGGTACTACACCGAGTAGACAAGGCGATGTACACAGTTTAATGACCCAGCTGTTCAGGGCACTATGAAGTCTGTTAGGTATAGTTGTGAAATCTTCCATTGCCAACTCTGAGTTAGACGTACTGTTGCTGCACCGCATTTTGCACAGATGTTGTAATAGTCACAACAGCAGACACCTAAGAATTTTCTTAGTGTTAAATGACTTGAATTAATAGAAAATGTTATATTTTATAATCGAAATGCAAATAGGTTTTTAGTGAATGAAATTGAAATATTTCAACGAGATTTTAAAGTGTAGATATTTAGAATATATGTATACATTTTAAAAATTATGTATTTTTGTCAAGAAATAATCTGCAACTTTTTTAAATTCTAAACATTACATTTAAATTTTTTGCAAAACGCTTTGACATGAAGTTACAGTGTAGAAAAAATAGGAGGAAAAATAACATTTTAGGAAATGATGGATTAAAGAGTCATTTAGTCTTGAGGTGGCTGAAATAATCGGTAGCATCGTAATATTTTGATTTAAATTTATTTATTATGCGTTCTTTTATTTTAAGAAAAAATCAATGGATATTCGGCGTAGTGTAGATTAATAGTGGTATTCGGTATGAGCAAATTCTCACGCACACAAAGATTTTAAGGTTACTTATCGTGTACACGTGCATCCATGAGGCTACCTCAATTGGTTCGAGTAGAAGTCAGATTATTGCATGTACATACAACACATAACCTTAAGTACATTGTTTGTATGATATGTGCTTATGACGAATATATCAGCAAACCGTATTCAATTCTTTTATTTTTAGATAGTTTGTAAAATATGAAATATTTTGGAGATATTTCTTATTTAAATAAATAGTCTTATTTTTACATAATACTTATAAATAAAACGATAGTAATTTCATGTAAAATAATATGTCTATTATTAACTGTTACACCATATATCCAATATTTTTTCCGAAAATTTGATTATAAATAATGTACAAAAGAAAAATCATGATGTAGCTCAGAAATCTGTTTAAGTGCTTAGTAATGTAGTTATCCCCGAACTTATTCGATACAGGAGCAAATCAAGTTATACATACACAAAAAATAAAAGCATGCAGATACTTCTCCACTCGGTACAGATTCAGTCCACTCGTTAGGTCACTCATTTTCTCACTGACGCATTTGCTTCCTCATATAGGAATACACATCTATAGAAGATTTCACGTTAAGTCAAAATATTAAAAAGTTATAATCGCTAGATCTTTTAGAAATAGTTTTGAATATAAAAAGAACATAAATTAAAAAACAATATATTAAAATTCTTTCATTTATAAAACCATATTTCTTTACCTTTATTTAGTAATTAATAATTTTATTAATAATTATGTATAATCCTCCTGCGTTGGAATTAGATATGAAATCCATATATTTTGAACGAGTTAACTCGTCTTGATCCGCAGAACGGATAATATCAATTATGTGTAATATAGATATATTTTTAAAGATTCAATTATTAAAACTTCTGATTGGTCAAATGTCTTTCTAATTAAAAAAACAATGGAAATAATATTTAAAAATATATATGTACATATTGTATTTGTAATTACAAATAAAAATTTCAAGTTTTATGTAATACTATCAATGTGTACTAGAAGTTAATAGTTATTCAAATAAAAGTGATTAATTTAAACGTTTAAAATATTCAATGTCTACGTATGCTGTAAAGTTTAGTCCCATTATACGTTGTTATCTAAAAATGATTTTACATATTTTAGTAACTATTTCTCAAAGATTCAGCAAATTTTAAATGGTATTTAGACTACATAATCCTTTTGGTCACGATTTATTGTTTAGGAATACCGGAAAAATTGATAGGATTCCCGCCTTTTCCCGTCTTTTGAGTCAATCTTTGTCGTAATTTGGTCTTTAATTTCCTGTTTGTTAATTATTTTTAGTATAAAATGACTTATCAACTTCTTAGAAGATGCAGAATAGTTCACTTTAAATTGATAAATGTATTTATACAATTATTAACATTCTCTACTAAGGACTCCGTGACCAAAAGGATTAACGTGAAATCTACAACATCTATTCAGTAGTAAGAGACATACTGCTCTAAATAGTTACATATTTGACATACATTAACTCTACATATCTTGCGATTGGTATTTATAAGTATTGACAACCAGCAGCTGCCCTAAGCGCTAATGGATTGTAAACACTGCCATTACACATATTGTAGGCTTTTCTCCAAATAAATTATGGTAATGAGCTATTTTTTATAGGTTGATCGAATTCCAGTTAAAGAAAGGCCGTCGCTACGACTTCGACTGCGATGCAACGAGTGGAGACCTTCGCCTGAATGTCAAATTGAAATTAAAATAAATAACTTTTAAAATAAGTAATTTTAATATATTTTATAAATATAATACCTTTGTTAGTGCTTTTATGAATTGATGATGTTGTAGGTAGCATTAAATTTTCTTGTTTAGTATAGCTGCGTAATGCACGACCCCGTTTATCTTGAATTAATTTATCAATTTTAACAAATATACCACATTTAGGACGGCATGTGAAATATCTATGTCCATTAACTGTGCCATCATTTTTTCCTGAAACGTTTCATTAAGATACTATTAAAATTTGAACTTTTAACAAATGGGTAATCGAAATGTATTTTTATAAAAACGACATTCTTTTTTATACAAAATTTAGTTTCCATTTTATTATGTACTATTTGAAAGATGTATGTATATACTATTAAATAGTAATAAGTTCTGTACTATTTCAATATGCTAGAACTGTGAATACACAAATAGCTATATTTGATCGAATATAGAATAATGAAAATGAAATCACCGGTTACATTACAGCCTACTTAGGGAGTAAACGCACGAATGTGCATAAAGTACCCATGGAAAAGGTTACTTTACGCATGAACTTTACGCGAAGAATTGCATAAACTGCTTTTTCCTCATACCAACGAGTAAAGTAGATAAATTTTGCCTGCGTGCCAGTAGAGAAAGGTGCACTTTAGCCGCTGGTATGAGAAAAAATAGTATGTGTATCACGGGAAAAAAATTGGTCTTCGGCTTAGGTATCAATTTACACAAGTTCTAGACTACCCAAGTTTTTTTTCATAGATGCATAATATACTATTTCGCATGAAAGAACTGATCATTTATAGTGAAGCAACTGCTTTTCTTTTGTGCGATAGGGCAACTATTTCTTTGAAGCCGGGGTAGCTATTACGTTACGCCAATAGTGACCCCTCTAAACTGTTTTAAGTGCTGAAGTAATGTTTCATGTCATAAGAAGTAGTTATTAATAAAAAATGTACCATTTTAGCTAAAACCTTCATGAGATAAAGGTTTAGAAATCAAAGGTTGGTTTGCATAATTCATTGGTAATGCAAGGTAAAAGCTCAACGTCAATCTGCAGATCTTGGTTGTATGATTTTGAAATCAGGCAATTTTTTAATGTAAATAGCATAGACCTACATAATAAGTAATTAAAAACTGTTGTAAAAGATTTTTCGAAGTTAATTTGTCTTGTTACGAACTCGTTGAATGAAGGTAGAATATGCAGTTAGTACTAAAGCAAAATACTTACATGTCTCGACAATACCATTTGCTTTCAGAAGCAAAGTAGAAATTAATTAGAGACGATTGACACATTTAGGTCATATAAAGAGTGGGTTGAGACACGTGAGTGGACTACGCTCATAGTATCAATTGTTTAAGATGAATTTTCTGCGACTTATTAGAGTTATATACAAATATATAGTATCGTATCATCCCGCAACAAATAGGCACTGCAGAGAGCTTCGTGGGTAATTTTAAAGAAAAAACAATTACTCGTCGAAGTCGACAATTATATTATTAATAAAAGAACTATTAAACATTGTACTACCGGTCGATCGTCAGAAAATAAAGTTACTATAGACAGTATTGCAAAGAATTTTCATACCTAGAAACATTCGAGAAACATTTGACATGGCTAAGAAAGGTTTTAGAGGCGGTGCGAGCCGTGGGACTCACAACAAATTGAGAAAAGTCTGTGGTTGGTTGCAGTAAAGTCGAGTATTTTAGCTACATTATGAAAAAATACGAACTGCAAGCCAATTCCGGCAAGATCAACGCGATTGCACGCCGGCAGGTAGCTGCTCCTCTACACAAACTGCTTAACCCATTAATGCCCAAACGGCCCAAATTTCGAGTAAGTTTTCAACGTGATTATTTCTTATGTTATTTGCTTTGAAAAAATTCTGTTTTCATGTATTCCGAAGTGAAATTTCACGCTTTTTCAGAATCCGTAGTCAGAATTACGATTTAGTCTCAAAAAACAAATATGGCCGATTTAAGCATAAAAAACGTGAAAATTTTCGAATTAAATTTTTTCTGGATTTTTTTTTTGCAATGATACCGCAAAGGTATCCCCTTATAATTATAATCAGAGGTGATCATGGCAGTTGAAGTTTGACAGAAAATTTTTATATTAATATTAAACAACCCCATTTTACAAATTAGTGGCTGAAACAAAATTTTTTTTGTTTAAACTTCATCAATTTTTTTCTCGAAAAGTATTGGCTTTAGCAAAAAGTGCACAAGAACAAAAATGTCTTAGAATCAGTCAAGGAACACTCAAATTTTTTCAGAATTTTCGGAAACAATTTTTTATTTTCTGAAAAATTCGGGAAATCCAATTTTTCAAAAATGTCTAAAAAAATTCTGAAAAATTTTGAGAATATTCCTTGACTAATTCTAATGTCAATAGTTTCCGAGAAAAAAATTGATGAATTTTAAACAAGAAAAATTTTGTTTCAGCCACCATTTTGTAAAAATGGGGTTGTTTAACATTAATATAAAAATTTTCTGTCAACATTCAACTGCCATGATCACCTCTGATCATAATTATAAGGGGATACCTTTGCGGTATCATTGCGAAAAAAAAACCAGAAAAAATTTAATTCGAAAATTTTCACGTTTTTTATATTTAAATCGGTCATATTTTTTTTTTAGGCTAAATCGTAATTCTGACTACGGATTCTGAAAGAGCGTGAAATTTCACGTCAGAATATATGAAAATAGAATTTTTTCAAAGCAGATAACATAAGAAATAATCACGTTGAAAACATATTCGAAATTTGGGCCGTTTGTTCGTTAATGGGTAAAAAAGAGCTGAGACTAGGAGTGGAAGGAGAAACAGGATTATCCCGACTTTTCGGTGCCTTACTCTCTACAGTATGATGTATACAGTATGAGCTCATTTGGCTTCGGAGTAGTCCTCACGCAGATGCAGAATAGCGAGGAGCAACTAATCGCGTACACCAGTCATACTCTAAACAACGAGGAAATAAACTAGATAGACACCGAAAAGAAATGTTCCGCTGTTGTGTGGGTGATACAAAAGCTTAGAGACTATTTGAAAAGTTATCACTTCGCAGTGATAACCGCCCACCATAGTTATTGGGTGCATCGTCAATTCAGCCCAGTCGGTCGAGTCTGCGATTTCGAAATAGTACACCATAAAGGAAGCGGAAGCCGTGGAAACGCATCCGAAAGTTTATAAAGAATGGAGAGTTCACACCGAACATATTTACTTTGATCGACATTATCCAGTTCTAGAAGCGCTCGAAATGGACATGAAAGCTAGTGTTGCAACCTACAGAGAAAAAGGTTGAATGGAATACCTCAATTACCTACAAACGAAACACCTTGGTATACATAAAACATATCGCATGTTGATCAAAGATCATTATAGGCCAGGCATGTAGAAGGTTAGCGGATGGCACGTTAAATAATGCGAGCTGTGCCAACAGGTGAAAGTTGAGCAAGATAATCCCACATGTTGAATGAGCGTTTGTGCTGTGGAAGCTCCGTGGACCACAGCAGTCGTGAATATAATTGTGACGCTAGAACCTTCCCCCGGATGCTCAAGCAAGCCTGGGCTTTTGAGGTAGGAAAAATCTCGTAAATAAATGGCTCGTGGTTAATGTTAATAATAATAAAAGTGTTTATTGAGATGGCAGTTTGATACACACATTGATGTCTGAAACACAAGAAATTCACAGGGAGGTTAATTTCGGCTGTTCTCTGTTGCTGTTGCTTTATGCGGTTTTCTACGCATGTGCCACGCGATATGGATGTGCAGCAATGACGTACAAGATAACGGGGGCTTCTTAAAGCCGAAAACGACGGTCTACGGATTTGGATTCTCGGGGTCCCAAATACGGTACTGGGCCAAGTGCGGGGTCGGAGAGATGCTTAGTTCGATAACTGGTACCGAGAAGGTCGGGAACTCAAGACCTGACTCGTGGCGCAGTCAATACACAAAATGCGGAGTATCCCGTAATGGGTGCAGAGGAGGGCCTCGTGCACTAAATACCGACATGCAGTCTTTTTACCCAAGTGCGCCCGTGGTAGAAAGATAGAGGGAGATATTTCACGTGCTATATACATTACCTGGACCTATATACATTACCATTATATGCACTACCTGGAGCACCAGGGCAGTGCATAGCGTGAGACGACGGAGTGGGAGTATTCAAATTATTCTTGATTCTACTTAGGTCAAGAAGCGCCTTAGACTAAGATGAAACTATGGGGTACGTCGGCGAAGACGTTACTAGGAGTGCCTGGGTGACGGCTTAGTAGCGAGCGTAGACGGCCTTTGCTAGAGTCGTTTTGCCTTGGCTACTGGAGCACCCGGTAGTAAGGATAATAGATTCCTAAATATTAAGATGATTCTATTGTTCGCTTTATTTTCCAGAATATGGGATGAATAAATTGATCACTGCGAACAATGTATAAGCAATTTATTTAATCGCAACGTTTCGGGAGTTTTTATTACTCCCCACTTCAGGCTACAAGAACACTTATTTTAGTACATATTCAATAAAACAATTAAAACAAAAATAAAACAAAACGCACCAAGGCTGAGATTTTTTGGTCATTTAGTCAACTATTAACATTTTTTATGGAAATAATAATTCATCTAAAACCATAAAGAAGATATTATAAAAAATTAAAATAGAAACATAAAGTGATAAAAAAACCACTCAGTCTATTGCACTCACACTTTTATTTATTTAAATTCCACGTCTTTCTCAACAGCATTCTTATCATTAGTAAAATTCAAAACCATTTACTAATGATAAGAATGCTGTTGAGAAAGACGTGGAATTTAAATAACAAAGTCAACAAAAACCTCGATAATACTGCCGTAGCACGTGCCTATGCCCTTGTTAAAATTCATAAAAGAGATTTTCCGGTTCGCATCATAGTTTCAGCTCTGAACTCTCCAACGTATGAACTCGATAAAGGCTTGTCTCTCTTGTTTAATAAACTCTTACCTCGCCCTGCCGCTTCTTTAAAAAACAGTTTTAAACTAAAGAAAACCATTGAAAACTTATACATCCCGTCTACTTACAGATTGGTTTCTTTTGATGTAGTCTCCTTATT
>UELU01128780.1:0-13747 GCA_900490025.1 Megastigmus dorsalis
CTTTAATACTGTTCATTGCAAGATTTAATATTTTTTATCAATAAGTATTGAAATATTTTACTGTCGACTATTAAAATGATTGAATAAGTTTTATGATATAAATAAGCTATCCAGCATTTTTTAAAAAGGAAGCGACAATCAATTTTTGGTGTAAGCTAGCTCAGTTAGCTGTTCAATTGTCCCTGCGTCCCTCCGCGCTCGGTGCAAGCGTACGCGCGACCGCGAGCGACGAGCGCCACTCCCCACCTCTTCGCGCTGCTCCATTCCACCTTTCGCCGCCGATACTGCCGTCCGCTACAGCCGCCCGCTGATTGGCTCATCTTCTTAACTTTTAACAATTAATAACTTGGAAACTAATTTTCGGATCGAAAAACGAGAAATATACGTTATTCTTAGAATTTTGAGATCTATCGAATGGTATATGTCCTATTATCCGAAATTAATCCATCCTGTATATTGTAATAGACTGAAAGATCTTCTTTTCTTTATTAAAATCCCTTTTTTCTTTCTTTTTAAATATGGAAGAAAAAGAAAATGTATACTATATACTTCCATAGATTTGTTCGTGACGTTAGAAACAAGTGAGATATGAATTTATATATTTATATATATATGCAGAGTGCCAAAGAAAATCTTTCTTAATTGTTAAAATAAACGTGTTAATGATCAAAAGGAAAGGGGGCATCTTTAATTCGAAAATGGTGTTTGCAAAAGTTAACATTCTTTTTCTTTAAGGATTTTTTAACTTTTATCATTTATATAATTTATCTGTTATGTCTTTCTAACACTGCCAGGCACTCGCACTCACACCAGAGAAATACGCCCATGCGGGAGCGAACGCGTAACACGTGGCGTACGGCCGGAGAGAAGAGAACAGTATGGCCGCTTCCGTTCGGCCTTCTTCCTCGTTCTCTCTCTCTCTCGCGCGCGCCTGTACGTATGCGCCGTTCCGCTCGCGCGCGGAATTCAAACGCGCTCTGCCGTTACACCCACCCTCCAGCCGTTACATATAGGGAACGGGGAAGAGTGGCTCTTGGCCTGGGGTGGTTGCCTGAGACAAATAAATCTCCCAATTTATCAATCGTGCGCGTTTATTCGCTGATCGCCTATAAAAGTACAAAAACAAAAATATAAAACTAAAAAACATGTTTATTATGAAAATAAAAATAACTAGCCTCCGTTTAGAACTTTGGAATAAACTAAAAGGAAAATAAAGAGGACTAAGTGTCCGTTTCTTGGGGAGAGATTTCCGGCCAGCGGCTTCTCTCGCTCCTCGCTAGTTGTAGCGGTGGCTGGCCTTGTTGCGACACTTCCTCGGCTCCCTAACGCCCGGATGGCCGCACCGATGGCAGTATCTTTTCGCCTGCGGCTCTGGGTCTGGGCTCGCTGGAGGCTCAGCGTCCGCCGCCGGCTGGCGTTGCAGTATTCTGGGTGGCCGTGGTTGTGCTCTTGGTGGCGGTTGTTGAGGCTTTGGTGGCGGTTGCCGGCTTTCCGGGGTGGCCGGGATGTCTGCCGCCAGTGGGGCCCTCGCTGCGGCTTCTTTTTGAAGCGCGAGCTTTAGCTCGCGCTCGACGTGGGGGACTGCATCCTCGGCTGTCGCCGCCAACCACTGCCATTCCTCTCTCTCCTCCTGGGCCTGGCGCAGTTTTCTGGCTACTTCCTCGCGGCGTGCCGCTTCCTCCGCCCTCTGGGCCTGGTCCTCTCTGCGCATTTGCACTACGGAGGTCCACCGGCCAGCCCCCTCCTTGCCGTTCGCGAAGTTCCTCACGAAGGCGTCGAGGGCCGCGAAAGCTCCGAGTGGCCTCCCGGTGCTTGGTGCGGACCTCCAAGAGCACGGCCTCCACTCGTAGTCAGTTCTTCTCCAGCGGGGTGAGCCGCGGCTCGGCGTCCCCGCTCGTCTCCGCCGGGGGCTGTTCAGCCGTCGCCGCGGCGGTATCCTGCGCCGGGGCCCTGGTGGCGTGGGGCGTCCGTAGCTGGTGTTGTTGGACGTGGAGGTCCTCCTCCGTCGTTTGGGTGGTGGCGTTCTTCACGCTGCTAGCCAGGGGTTTGGTGTTCACCCCTGGCACTCCTGGAGCTGGTGCCGGAATTGCTCCTCTTGGTGGTCCGGGGGGATCCTCCTCCGGGCTCCTGGGTAAGCCAAAGGACGAAAGTGGTAGCCGATGAGCGCGGTCATCAGCTCCTCCAGCTGCTGGCGCGTGATGTTGAAGCTCATCTGTGGGGAAGGAAACACAAAAACCTAGGTTATCTCTGGTTAACTACATCTTATTCCCGATGCAGCGCACAGTTTCTTAGCCGCCTTAAGGATCTGGGGAGTTCGGTTGCCCTTGGGCGCTTTTTCTTCCCTGGGGGCCGACCTCGTTTTCGAACCGTGGGCTGCTCGGGGTTCGTTGGGCGCTGTGTTTTGTTCGCGACGGTTTGAGGTGGTAACGATAGCCTCTCGCAGGGAGCGTTGCTGTCTACAGAGTTCGGCTCTGGACTCGATTCGCACGCTGTTGGCGGGTCGCTTATCGACTCTTCTTTCCTCGGTGGTAGTGGTTCCCCGTCGTCGTCTTCTTCTGGGTCTTCCCCTCCGATGTAGGGTTTCAGGTCCTTTGCGTGGACGTTGTCGTCTACGTGACCGTCGGTGTCTATCATCTGGTAGCAGTTGGAGCCTCTGGAGGCTGTTGTAAGATATGGGCCGGAGTACTTGAGGGCCAGTTTGGTCGCTATGCCCTGCGCGACTGAAGAGAGAACTCTGTTCCTCTTCCAAACCTGGTCCCCCGTTTTGAATGTAGGCTCTCTTCTGCCCGCATTGTAGTACTCTGCCTGCTGTGTCTGGGCTTCTCGACTGCGGCTGGCGGCTTTGTCCAGTGATTCCTGTAGGCCGTCCATCCTTTTCTGCTACCCTTCTATCCTGGACTTCTCGAGGCTCTCGGCTGCTAACGTGTCCTGTTCCCTCCTGGAAGTGCCTGGTGGCATTGGTTGTCTGCCATAATTAAGCAGTGCTGGGCTGGTTCCTGTCGCCGTATTTAGGGCAAACATCAACTCTGGCAGGTTCTCGTCCCGTATTCTGTGGTTGTCCGTGGCATACGACGTTATCATCGTCTTCAATGTGCGGTTAGACCGCTCCATTGGGTTAGCTTGTGGATGGTATGGTGGAGTATTCGAATGGTGTATTCCACGTTCTGTCAGATACTGATCTACGGCCTTATTTTTAAATTCTGTGCCGTTGTCTGACAGGAAAACCTCCGGAGTGCCGAATCGTAGGATTACTCTCTCGTTCAGCTCTTTTATTATGCTTTTTGCGTTCGCTTTCCTTAGCGCAACACACTCAACCCAACGGGTGAAGAGGTCTTGCAGAACGAGGATGTATTCGAATCCTTTGCACTCCGCGGTAGTGGTCCCATGATGTCTCCTGCCACTACTTGCCACGTTTTCTCCACTATTCGCCTGCCCATCAGGCCGAGTGGGAGTTTCTGTTCTACTTTGCACTGCTGGCAAATCTGGCACTTCCGGACGTAGTTTCGGACGTCTTCATAGAACTTGGGCCAGAAATAATACCTTGCGACTCTGTCGAAGGTCTTTTCTCGCCCTAGGTGTCCAGCCGCTGGTTCATCGCGACATTCACGCATGAAGTCGTGCCGATGTTCTTTTGGCACGATCAATTTCCAGGCGTCATATTCTTCGATGACGCCTTCCGTGTCTTGGTCTTGGCGGTGGAGGTAGAGGTTTCCGCCTACTAGTTTCCATCGAGGATGATCGCTAGCCTCTTCCCTAGTCTTCCTGGCCTGTTCGAGGTACCAGTGGTCCTTTGTGACTTCTGACCACGCCAGCGCGCTTATCGCTGGCTCTTCTTCCTCGAACGTCCTCGATAGTGCGTCTGGGACCAGGTTCAATGATCCTTTCCGATGCTCTACATCGAAACCATCGAGCCATCTTAGGCAGCTATGGTCTGTTACCACTTGGAAGTGGTAACCTTCGATGTAGGGTCGGAATTTCTTAATTGTCCAAACTACAGCCATGCATTCTCTCTCTGTCACGCTGTAGTTTCTTTCAGCTGGTGAGAGAGTTATGCTGGCGAGTTCTAGGACTTTTTCGTCCTGGCCCACGGTTTGCATCAGCACCGCTCCGAGGCCCGCGTCACTGGCATGTGTTTGCGCAATGAACGGCCGTCCGAAGTCCGGTCTCTGCAACACCGGTGCGGATAGGGTCAATGCCTTTAGCTGTTCGAAGGCTTCTTGTTGTTCGTCCTTCCACTCGTACTTCTGGTTCATCTTTGTGAGGCAAGAAAGTGGTTGTGAAATCGTCGCGAAGTCCTTCATGAACTTGCGATACCACGAAGCCATGCCCATGAAGCGTCTGACTTGCCTAAGGTTTTTCGGGGCTGGATAATTCTTTATCGGCTCGACCTTGGCTGGGTCTGGTCTGACCCCGTCTCGGTTCACCAGGACGCCCAGGTATTTCACTTCAGGGCGGCAAAATACGCTCTTCTCGCGATTAATCGTTAGTCCTGCCTCACTGAGCTTCTGGAGTACGAGTTTAAGGTAACGCAGGTGGTCCTCGAATTCTTCCGAGACTATGATTATGTCGTCCAGGTAAGCGAAAGTGAATGGTTCCATGCTTGGGCCCATGAGTTGGTCGATAACTCTCTGGAACGACGCTCCTGCGTTACACAGTCCGAACGGCATTCTTTTGAATTGGTATAGACCCATACCAGGCACTGTGAAAACCGTGATGGGTCTCGATCGTTCCGTCAGTTTGATTTGGTGGTATGCCGCGTTGAGATCTAGTGTGGAGATGTATCTTGCTCAGCGTAGCTTCCTCTGGATGTGGTCCATGTGAGGTTGGGGATAGGCGTCCAGTTTTGTTACTGCATTGACTTTCCAGAAATTAATGCAGAATCTGTATTTGCCGTTTTCTTTCTTCACCATCACAATGGGACTTGACCAGCTGCTGAATGAGGTTGCTATTATGTTCTTGGCTAGCATCTCGGCGACTTGCCGATGCATCTCTTCCTCCACCTTCGGCGAAACTGGATAATACTTCTGTTTTATCGATTTCGCCGTGCCGACGTCTATGTTGTGTTCGGTAAGGTGGGTATAGCCGAAAGGTTCCTCGCTCGATGGTAATATTTCGTCCAGCAGCGCTTCTAGCTGTGCCAGTTGCTCTTTGGATACCTCTGCCACTCCTAACGATGCCAGTGCGGCCACGCCACTTCCTATGGCGGCCACCTCTAATGGGGCATAGGCTCCGGTCTCCTTCAGGAGTAGCTGGTCAGTGTCCGGATCCAACACGGCTCGAAATGCTCTAATGAAGTTCACTCCAACGTAGCATTTTTCGTCGAGGCCGGGAAGGATCGCTACTCTTACCTCCTTCGTCAAGCCTTCTAGCTTGAAAGGTAAGAGTACGTGTGAGAAAGGTGAGACCGCACAATGGACTCCTTCTTCCATCTGCCAGTCTAATCTCTCCGACTTCTGTCTGGAGGAGGCGTCTTTCTAGACTGGCTGCTATTTGGAGACCTACTGGACCCATGACTGTGCTCGAGGCTCCTGGATCATAGAGCGCTCTGAGCCGGTAGTCTCCGATTTCCACCTGGAACTACCATCGGGTTTCGTCTTCAGGACGATATTTTAGCCCTTTTCCATCCCTTCTGGGAACTTCTGCCGGTAGCTGTGAGGCTGTATCCTACTGGATATGCTCAAGCTCTTCTGCCGGGACCCTTCTAGGTCCCGGCTCGGCAGGTGGTGGGGCCATGGGTTCGGGTGGCGTGGTAGAGACCCCCTCTATCCGGCCCCCGTCCCGTTTTCCGAACAGTCTGGGCAGTACTTTTTCATGTACCCCAGTCTATCACAGCCGTGACAGCGCAGGGGCTCCTTGGGGTCGAACCTCGGGCGTTCTCTGCCCTTTCTTTCCTCGCTGTCTCGGCGTCGCCCTCTGTTGTTCTTCTCATCCCTTCTGGGCGGGCTTCTCCTTCTGGATTGGCCGTCGGGTCCTTTCGGGGTGCCCGTTTCTGCCATGTTCCGGCTTTTCTGCATGGCCGCCTGCAGTTTGGCCTCCATCAGCTTGGATATTTGCTGGATCCAGTCTGGTTCTGCGTCACTCAACGGAGTCACGGCAACTGCTGCCACTTTGGCGTCTGTGTTCACCGTAGTTGGCCTTTTATATGCCATTTCGGGGCATATTGTAGCCTCTGCCTTAGGCGGCAACCTGAAGGCTTTTTTGCTCTCGATTGTCTGTTCAGCGTCCGCAGCTAACATGAGTAGTGTGTCGACTGAGTCACATTCTCTCCTCTTCACTTGCCGTTGTAGCTGCGGCAGCATGTTCCCATACAGCATGTTGAGCTGCGCTGTTTGGTCCGAGATTGGTTTCAGTTTCCTTATAATGCCAATCAGACAAGTGAGGTAATCCCGTACCGGCTCGTCTAGCCCTTGCGTTCTGGCGTTGGCTTCTGCCGTCAGACGTTGCTGGTAACGCTGACTAGTAACATACCAGCGTTGCGCTGCCGTGGTAAAGTCAGACCAGCTGCTCCACTTGTCCCTCTCATTCTGGTACCAAGTGGAGGCTGTACCAGTGAGGAGCTCTGCCAAAGCTGCCAGCATTTCCTCGTCCGACACGTTCGCTGACGCGCGGCAGTCTTCTACACGGTCGAGGAAAATGTCTATACTCTGGCTTTTCTCGCCAGAGAATCGGACTTGCCATTTTCTCACGATGCTGTCGATGTCTCTGGGCGCTCCGGAGGTTCGGCTCCATTGGGAGCTTCCGTTTCCGCCCCAGTGACGCGTGTCGTTCCCACGTCTGCTGGAGCTGGGTCCTCCCTGTGAGAAAATTGGCTCGGACACGTGTCTGGGTGCCTCATTGGCCCTTTCGTTGGCCGGAGCGCCTCTATCCTGGGCTGTTATTGTATAGGCATTATTGTGCCTTGTGTCATCTAGGCCTCTGCCGGGGCTTGGTACACGCTGCCCCGGTTGGTCACCCTGTGGCAGGTTTGGGTGGAGGCGGGTGCTCTCGAACCCGGTCCTCGGTGAGCTCGTCTCATCTATTTGGCTCGGCATATTGTCATAGTGGCATGTGAAAGTGTCCTGGAAGCCGACCTGCCTCGACCTTTCAGGTTCCACTCTTATGCTGGATGCAGGTGGTGCTCTGGACATGTCTTCCATTTTCTCTGTCAGTGTCCGGACCTTTGATATAAGGTCTGCCAGACACAACGAGAAGTCTGGCGGGACCTGAAATACTGAGCCGTCCGTGGCAGTTAGTGTGAGCCAGTCGTGTCTTCGTGACCCTTGACTGGTCTCACTGCCGTCTTCATCGGTGACATGCGCGCTCACCGTTGCCGGGTTTGGCCATGGAGCTGTGGCGTTGAGGTTCTCAATTACCCTCCTGTCCGCTGCCAGATCTTCTGGCAGATATGGGCCCAGTGTCTGTGTGTCATCTGTTGCATCTCCATGTAGCTCTCTTCGGCTGGTAATCAGTGTTGAGCGTTTCTCCCTCCTTCGCTGTATGGCATTTTCGGACTTCTCGCACGCTACGAAGTCCTCTGCCGTATAATTGCCCATCAGCCACTGGTGCAGCCGGCTGGCTTTTCCCAACCGGGATCCAGAACCGTGAGCTCTAGTGTTTCTAGATGTTCCTGGAGTTCCCCGTTGTTGAGGTTGAGGAAGTACTTCTCAACCGCTTGTTCTAGTTGGTCTCCCATATCTAGTCTTCTTAGATTACTATCTTCTTTTTACAATCGCCTGAGTCTCTTGGCGACTCTTCGCTGGCCGTGCGCAAGGGTTTTCGTCTTCAAGGAGCTCTTTCTTTAAGCTCTTCTGAGCTGTCCTTTCGAGGATTTTTAGAGCCGCCCGTATACAGGAACTCGTATATCGGGTGGCGAGAGCTAACCGATGTTGTCGGTTTCTACCTCGCTGGCAGTCGTCCTTCTGCGATTTGCGCTTCGGGGGAAGGGAAATTAAATTTGTTTGGTTTTCTCGGAGCGGTGAATTAGATCGACGGAAGCCTATTTTTCGAGAAAAACTTTAAGTTAGAAAAATACTCAATTTTCGTTTTCGAAAAAAACAACGATTATCCCGAAAAAGGGCTTGAAAGTTAAAAAAAAAATTTTTCAGAAAAAATGTTGAAAAACTAAAAAAAATTAGTTTTCCTAAAAAAAGGTAAAATTTGAAAAAAATAATTTTTCCAAAAAAAGTTAAAAATTTAAAAAAAAAAAATTTTTCCAAAAAATTGTTTACACAAACAACAAAAATTTTGGAAAAGTACATAAAAATAAAAAAAAATTCCCGAGAAAAATTATTAATTGTTTAAACAATTTGTTTAAACAATTTGTTCAGTACAATGGCCTTCTTAGCCTTCAATGGCTCCAGCCGTCCCCTTGCTGCCTCTTGCGTGTGTGTGTGTGTCTGTGTATGTGTCTTCTGTCGGTGCTCGGCCTCTTACAATTTTGTAACGAGCTATAATATATTATATTGACGCGAGGGGCAGCTGATCGCAGAAAGGCGACTAACCGACAATTTCGTCGATCACCTTGCGCGACGGCGTACACTTGTGTGTTTACTTTTGAGCTTCGGGCTCTGTAAAAATACTCGGAAATTTTCCGTATGCTCGGCCCGTTCGCGAGTGCTTCGGCACTTATTATATTCGCTTCCTGCGAAATAATATTAATTTACTTTAGAGTTTTTTAAAAATTTTCCCGAGTTTCCCCGCGGTCTCCTACACGTTTGGGGCGCCAGTTGTAACGGGGTCCTGGCTGGGGGACGTGTGATAGCCAGGGCAACTTGCCCTGGCGGAATGGCGTACTGCAGCTGCTCGGCAGCTGTAATCCCCCGTTGCGGCAGGAGGTGCGGGCGGACGTTAGCCGCTGGTGCAATCGCACCTCCGTGCAATGCCGGGCCCTGTCAGCAACGCCGAGAGATATCTCTCTGCTTTTCGTAAGAGAGAGACAGCTGCTCTCTCTATCTCTCTCACGCTGAGAAAGTTCGTACCTGAAAAAGGATCACGAAAACGCGAAACCGTGCGGCTTTTCCCGCCGCAAATGCCGGCCAGCTCGCCACGATCGGTGAGGGCGGTATTCGAACGTACGGGGAAAACGGAAAACGAGTGAAGTCACGAAATAACACTCACTCAGTCAAATAGTATAAAAATAATAAAGTATATTCTTTAAACGTGACTCTATTACAGATAAATAAATTCAAATATAAATTCGACGATAATATTTATTTCACCAAATTTACTTTATTAGGTCAACACATTTTATTTTTTTAAGATTCTAATAACGTAACTTGAATTACATGTAGATTTTAATTGACCCTTTAGAGGTGATAAAAAAGAATGAATAAAGTTCGAAACTTTGCTGATTCTCTCACAAGCATAAATACAAACATAATAAATATATTTAAATTATATTCTAATAATTCTTCCACCTCGAATTAACTTCTGGAATTATATAAATTAATACTAGTTGAAAATAGCGATGGTGTCAGCTTGATGGTGTATTTGTTTTTAATTTTTAATTTTCATCTTTCGACCTGTCTTGATTGTTTGCAAGGGATGTAAATTCTGTGATAATAGAATTATGAGCATAAATTTTCTAAACTTCGAATATTTAGATTTGGTTTTACACGTACCTGAATTGTTGTGCGGCAGAATATTGCTTATATACTTTAGCATATATGGCAATTATAATCTGCAATATATCGCAACTATATTTGGCAATATGTAGCCCATAAGAGTCATTTTTGCGCTGAGTACCTATAATTTTTTATTTAAAAATAGACTTTAATTTTAATTTTTTTTATAAATAAACTAATTAATTTTATAGGATTCAACATGAAAATAAATCCAATAAATGTGATTAATCTTCTTCTTACGGCTTTTCAATCTTTAAATATTGAGAAAAGTCAAGTTAATTTTAAAGAAATCGAGGTCGAAAATAAAATTGAAACGATTTTATTAGATACAATAAATGATTTTAATCAAGTGGAAATAAGAACAGATGAAATGTTAGATTTTCAAGAACAATTTAAAGATATAGAAGCTGAAATTGTTGAACATGCAATCCTGCATCATTTTCCAGATCCTCCTTTTTCACCAAAAAATGAATGTACTAAAGATGAAGAAGATATGTCATACGATTATAAATTAAAAGCAGTGGAATACTGGAGAAGCAGTAAAAAGAAAAACAATTTGAGACTTGAATCAGTGCAAAAAATGTTTAAAAAAGTAAATTCTATAAGGGAGTTGCGACGTTGGGCTCATGGGTTGAATAAAGGAGGGACATATAGAGAGAAAATTTCTAGAATATGTCAATTCACATTGGAAAATTTCAAAGCAGCAATTGAAGCGGGAATGGTCGTTCATGATTCAGACTTTCGTAAATGGGCATTACAAGCTCAAAAGCAATAGGTTTTGAAGATATTAGATTTAAAGCTTCAAAGCACTGGCTCAATCGTTTTAAGAAAATACACAGAATAGTATCAAGAAAAATTAATAAATTAGTAACCAGAAAAACTTTAGAAAGTGCTGCAGAGTTAGAAAAACATGCTAATGAATTTGTAACTGATGTTAAACAATGTGCACAAGCGATAGGAATGGAAAATGTATACAACTCTGATCAAAGTGGATTCCAATTAGAAATGCATTCTGGTAGAACATTAGCTACTGAAGGAGAAAAACAGGTGCAGTGTGTTGTACAATCAGTTTCGTCCACAATATATAGCTATACTATACAAACTTTAATATCCGGTGATGGAGAATTATTTTCATCACTTTTTTTAGTTTTAAAAGAAAAAAGTGGACAGTTTGGACCCATTGTTGAATCTAATTTATTTCGACCTACAAATGTATATGTTGAAGCATCAAAATCTGAAAAATTGACTTCAGGTATTTATCAATATTTATTCATCGAAAGTAAACTTTTTACAATGATACCCGCACAGTATACAACAAGATTAAAAAATATAATTCTTTTCAGATCATTTGAAAATTTGGTTACAAAAAATATATTTTCCGAAAGTTGGTTTTAAAAGTATATTATTATTAGATTCTTGGAGTGGGCATTGCCCTAAAATAGTCGAAGAAGTTACACCTGTTAATAAAGAAATAAATATAAAAAAAATTCCTACAGGAACTACCGGAAAAATTCAACCTTTAGACATATTTGGCTTTCGCATTTGGAAAAATTATGTTAGACATTTTTCAGACAAAGTAATTTTAATGGATTATGATATAGAATTGCATAAACGTAATAATATTATTAAACTGCAATCTCTAGTCCACAACCAATTTTCATCCCCAAGGTATAAAAATCTTATTAAATATTCTTGGTACAAAAGTGGTTACCTTGACGTAAACCCTGGAAAATTTGAGAACCCTGTCGACTTCAGCTTTGGTGATTCTTGTAAAACGCATTGCGAGATTGAAAGTTGCAATAATATTGCAGTAGTTCGTTGTGCTTAGTGTAAAAAATCTTTATGCTTTAAACACTTTTTTGAAAACTACCATTATTGTTCATTATATAACGAATGAATAAAACTAATTGTAAAACTTCATAAAAGTTATTGAAACTTTTTAAAATACTAGTATTTAAAATATAACGTTCTACATCACTATAATAAACAATTATCAGCTTATTTATTAGTTAGTATTAACAACACCAAATTTTCCATTAATATTATAAGAATTAATCGAATCCATAAAACCCAAATCTATAAATCCCAAATATAAATCTCAAACCAACAGTAAGACAAACCCTAAGCCCATAAACCAACAAACATTAAATTCATTCCTAAATCAGTATTGCATTTCTGAAATCGGACTTTTATGCAAACGTGGTTTGTAGGTATGGGATATGTGCATGATGGTTTGTGAGTTTGGGGTTCTTCGACTGGTAGTATTGAGATTTATGGATTTCAGATTTGTGGGTATGTGGATTTATTGGTTTGGGGATCGTAATATTGTGATATTGATATTTCTTGATCTGTACACTCGGGATTTATGGGTTAGGGTTTGTGGATTTGGGTTTCGGGGCTTACGGTTTCAGGATTTGTCGGTTTGGGGTGTCTGGGTTTGGGGTTTGTGAGTTTGGAGTTTGTGGGTTCAGGTTTAGAGTTTGGGGGTTTGGGGTTTGTGGGTTTGAGGTTTATGGATTTGTCATTTGTGAGATCTCCTACTTTTGAATGCCCATAACAGAATTTTATCAGAATCGGGGGTTCATTCAATGCCTTATTTGTCTGTATTGCTTTATAGTACGATTTAGTCGCCATCGTAATAAAAAGTTATGCGGAAATATCGAAATTCGTCAACTTTCTTTTCTCATCCTATATTAGAAAAACATTTCTTTATATTTTTGTAACAGTTCTGTAAAATTCTAGACGAAAAAAATACTCGGAAAATGTAGTTTTGCCTCTATCAAATTTAAGGGTTGCAACCCTTACTATCGAAGCCTATATACTTTTTTTGCATTTCTTGTGACAATTCTTTTCCATTTTGTTTTATTGAAAAATGTTGAAGAGAACTGAAGATATTAAGGAAAATATGAATTTGAGGGTAACTTTCGGGGGTGGTTTTCACCTCCTTAGAGTACATATCGGCCGATAGTAAAAATACGTGTCTTTTATTTTTTGATGTACTGTAACATATCTCATTATTATTGAAATCGGGGGGGGGGCACCTTGGGTACTTTCCTTGTTAGTATTGTATTATAATAATATATCTTTATTAATATAGAAAGCTTAAAAGGTATTATGGAAATACACACTGATAGGCAGTTACAAAGGAGATGCGTTCACTTTCGTAGTTGACACCGAAGTGATCGCTCTCACAAGTCGCAGACATAGATGGCGTAAGCAGCGCCACCTCATTCGAATATCACAGTAATAACATTTAGTCTGAAGTTTCTATCGTTGAATTGCAACTAAAAATTATTTTTTTTTTTAAATTAATGAGCCAATACCACAAAAGAAGCTGTCCGGAATTATAACTCTTCCTAATAACAACCCCTAATGGGTCCCAGTATGAAGCGGAATTTCGATCTGCTTAGAATTTACACAGAAGCAAAATTTTATTTTTGCTATATGTATGCTAACTGGATAGCGCTCCACCGAGATTCTTGATTCTTAAGATTTTCGGATTTATTTATTAAAGTTGAATTAATGAATTTAAGGATTGTAGTACTTACTGCTTGGGTCGGTGTTGATCTCTCATTTGAATTGTTTTGTAAATTTGTGGAAGTGAATATTATTCGAACTAAATCACTTCTTTAATTCGATAAAATTTTCTTTATTCACTTGAAATACGGGTTATAATTTTTAGAATGATATTACTGCTTCAATGGATCGTAACGGTAGTTAGAAAATTTATAATGTATTTATTTTAATCGGTGCTGTTAATTACACAGCCCCACAAAAACAAAGCGGAAGCGTAATCCACTTCGTAGATCATTTGACAATAAAATAGTTCGTTACCATAAAAATGAGTAATGGGCTTGAAATTTTTATGGGTATTTTATTGAATTGCATATACTTCTAACCAATTTGAATGTACCTAACTAAGGGTTTAGGGTTTAGGGGTTTAGGATTTAAGGGCTTAAGCGTTTAGGGTTTAGGGTTTAAGGGCTTAGGGTTTAAGCCATGGGGTCAAACGGACCACGGATTCGGATTCAGCGACCCCAAACACATATGTATGTACTGTTAAACCTTGGTTGCCGCTAATTTTGTACATTTGACCTTGAAATGACCTTGACCAGGATCCGATGGGGTTAAACTGATCCCGGATT
>UELU01128781.1:0-36025 GCA_900490025.1 Megastigmus dorsalis
TCCTCAGGCTGTTCGATCTATTTCTATGTTCCAGTTAATTTAAAAAATGATAAATCACATAAGCCCCATCTGGCACAAAATGATTAATAGCAACGAGTACTACGCCGGCCAAGTCCCGATATTACGCAAAATTATAAATATTAAAAGTTATAAACACATATAGATATAACCGTAATTTTGAGGTTAGCTGTTAATGCGAAAACGCGTCTTACTGGTTCCAATTAATAGGAAAAACGACAAATCAGATCGACTTCTGCAAGCACAGGATGATTCATTGTTTCGAGCACTACGCCGCTCAAGTCTAAATATTAATTTTTGTTGTAAATAGAAAAAGATATCAGCGACAGAAAAAGCACGTTTGTCGCTACTGCATCCCCTTAAGGAAAAAGAATACAATATTTAAATATATTCTCCTATTTTTTTATGAAGTACATGGATCGTTTAAATTTCTTTCAATTAATTATATCTAAATGTTAAAGAAAAAGAGTGAGGATTAGAATAATAATATAAAACACCAGAAATTGTCTGTAGAAGGACCACCAAGTATGTTCTTAGTTATTTATTAGGATTAAAGATATTTTATAAAATTGTGAACGTGTCATTCTGGACGAGGCGCATTATATTCGTCACTGTTTGCAGTTCCTAATATTAGAACTGTGGCAGTTTGCCCTGCTTCCTTCATACAACAATGGGAGAGAGAAATTAAAACTAAATGTCGAAGGGGTCAATTAAATGTTTTATATACCATGGAACATCAAGGGATATAAGTGAAAAAAAATTATCCAAATTTGATGTTTTAATAACTATATACAATCTGATTGCACAAGAGTATGAGCTTTAAGTTGTACCCATGAAGAATAAGGATTCAATGTTATTCAAGATAATAATTTATGATTAAAGTAACATCTTTCATTTTAAAGTTAATAAAGACGCATCCGAGTTTTAAGAATAGAGATGCCAGATTAGCTATTGAAGCTACTAAAGGGGTTAACAATTGTTATCTGGCATCGCTATTCTTAATAAGGCACCACACCCAAGTAAGTTAAAACTCATTTCATGTTGGTCTTATATTGAGACTGCGGTAGATGTATTTGTTATCCAGCATTGATAAACTTAATGGTAAACAAGGAAGATATTGAACTTGAAAGAAATAGTCCTTATACTCAGCAGATTAATGCTGATGTAATCGATGAACTCTAAGTTAATATTAAACTTAGCATTTGCATTAATAAATTATATAATGAACGAAAAATTAAAATTTATATTGTGTTTTAGCGAATTAAAAAATAGAGTTACTTGGCTATTTATTACATGATTTCACAACTTTCTATTGTTTGCATTAGAAATTTGTAAGTTTGTCAGTGCAATAGAATTGTTTGTGAAAATAAAAATATTTCATTGTGTAACTGAGATTTATATCGTTATATAACTTATATGTGATATTAAAATTGATCAATTATAATAGTAATCTTAAATTTTTTAAATTTATAGTAATTTTTTTAACTTAATTAAAAAACTTTACAATATTGTTTCTTTAATTATTATTGGTTTTATATATATATGCATACTTGTCTATATTTTACTTTTTTTTAAATTTTTTTTCAAGGAGATTTGATTAACTTATTTCTTTTGGAAAACCTAGAGGCACTTTCCCTCACTTAGTAATTAATCTGGTCATCGTCTATGATTGGCTCCAGAGGATGACCTAGCTTCTTATCTGGGTCATACTCATGCGCGTGTAATTCGAACTGCGTCGCGCAATCATGTTCATCGTCGAGTCGGGAACTCGAGGTTTTATGTGCGCGGCATTGTAGTCGCTCCCTAACGCGTTATCGCCGGTTCTCTTTCGCACCGTTCGTCTGTCTCTCGCTCTACTGGCGGCATTGCAAATGGCCGCCAGCTTGCTTTCGTCGCGTATTTCAGTCGCTGTGTTCTTCTCGTCGCTGGTGTTTCGTCTCGACGCCCGTCATTCGGTTAAATGCGGCTGATGGCGACACCCTCGTCGTTGTCTTCGTCGCGGTTAGGCGCCTCTTGCGCCCGGCATCGGCACCAGCATTGTGTTTGTGTGTGTGTGCCGCCTCCTGGTCTCGTTTCCTCGTCGCTGGTCAAGTACGCACCGGGGCGACGTCCCAAGTGCATACTTGCACGGATGGGCCTGCATGGGTCGTCGTCGTGTGAGGGTCGTGTGTGTGCCGTGCGTCGCTGCAGGAGGGCCCTCGAAAAAACAAGTGTTTACGCGATTAGAAAGGTATTTGGGCACCTCTCTCGTCGACGCTGCGGGTTGCTCGACAAGGACTTGCTGCCAGGTCGTAAGTATTGTATCGTTCTAATCCCTTTCCTAACCTCCTAATTCCCCTTGCAGCAGTACAGTATTGGTGGTTGCATAACTGCATCCACTTCTACTGCACTTCGCCTTGTTGTGTTGCTCTCTCTCCCTCTCTTGCTCCCATTGAATCCGCAGTCCTAACCTCAATCTACCCTGTTTATTTTAATTTCTTTGATTTTCATGATTGACCCAGTGTTTTAGGTGGAACCCTGGACTCCAGCGGTCGCGGGTCACGTCACCTCATCCTGTGCACGATACTCGGTTACACATGAAAATAATTGATACAAAAATTATTATTATTAATTTATGTAACTAATATTTTTAACTTTATTATTAATTACACAGGCCCACAATAAAAAAATCTGAACTTTTGAAGAGACAGGTATAAGGTAAAATACCCAATACATGGACACATTTTTTAAAGCAATATTTAATATCGATATTTTAAACTGAAAATCTTTTATTTTTACATTTTTTTTTGTTTTAATATATAATTTGGACTCTTAAAAGTTGTGATTGAGCTCTTTAAAGGTAAAATTTAATCGTATTAAAAAATGTCGCTATATGGTAGTAGTTGGACAGCCTCATCGGCTGAATCCAGTACTTGGATACGTTTTACGCTAGAAGTTAGACAGCCTCATCGGCTGAATACAGTACGTGGACACATTTGACGCTAGAAGTTGGACAATAGATATAATACTTACTTTTCTTCATGTTAAATTATGGTTATAAGAATAATAATTAATATATTGATAATTTAATTAGACAATAAAACTACTACTAAGAATAGATAAATAATACAAATTCTAAATTTTATACTTTTAGTACATAACTAGATTTATTTTTACTAAAATAATAATTTTAATACTGTTAATACTGACATAAATACTTATAAATAAATAAGTTTTTCTTTTTAATAAATTAAAATAAATAAATTACAATTTTCCTTGTTTTATTTTAAGTTTAGTTTTCAAAAATTCCATTTCTTGATGTATCAGAGCATTACCAATTTCGACTAACTGAGCATTTAATTTTTCTTGTTGCTCAATTAATGGAATCATATTCTCCTTACTATTCTCTGATTTCATGAGCTTTTTTAGTTTCTGTATCTCAATCTTGATTTCTGTCTTGTTTTGTAGCTTTTTCTTCTTATCTTCATTAAATTGTTTTATAATATTTTGTTCTTTTTCTCTCAACACCTTTGTTATTTCTTTTTCTTTCTTATTTATTAAACTCTGCTGCTCCTTTTCCTTTTTCTCAACTTCTTTATTTTGTAAGACTAGAAGTAAATCGTCTACTACAGACACTGATGGACCGTCTTGAGATCTAACTTTCATCTTTTTCTTGGATCTAAATGTAGCTAGTGGAAATGAATTTTGTATTTTTGGTGATATAAGTAACTCTTCATTTCTACTTACATCAGAACCTGAAATAAAAACAGATTTTGCATGACAAAAAAATTTTTGAATAAAAATTTTTATCTGTTTAAAATATAAAATACTTATACTTGTAGTTAACGTCTTTGTTATCGATTGAATTAGTTTTACTCAGAGAACAACTTCCAGACATAGTGCTTACTACTCGTGATGTATCATTGATGACCTTGTCCACAGTAACTGTATTAACATTACCCATTACTTTAGAAATTGGTTCATCCGTACTATTCAAATCCTTTATAGAATTACAGTTTAATTCATTTTTACTCAAACTGTTAAAAAAATTGATTGTATTACCACTCATAGACAAGTCGAGAATGTCATCTATAAATAAATGAATAAATAAATCAGTAAAAAATTAGTATGCATTATAAATGAATTATATTTACAAACCTTTACTTGAAATAATGAAACATTCAGAACCTCGCTCAGAATTAGATAAATCTGCAATTGTCGAATCATTAAAACTTTCAATTGTTGAACTATTAGTGATTTGATAATTACTATTATCATATAAAATATTTTCCATATCAACTGGAAATCCATCATTGATTGATACGTCATTATCATTATTATTATTATCATAGGAGGTGGAATTTGTCCAGAAGCAGCAGTAGTAAATAAAACAATTAAGCAAGCCTTCTCGTTCGCTGACACAATCTGATAAGGTGCTCTTAAACCTTTCTCGGTAATCACTTTGTTGTCTTTAGGAACGAGCATAAGTGAAGACTCATCTAAATTGAATACTCGATGGGCTTCTATATTTAATAATTGTTTGTTTTCAAGATATACCTTGACTTTTAAAAACCAGTTCCGAAGATCCTCTTCAGTAACAGAAGCTGGTAAGGTTTTGAGCGATCCTCAAATGTGGATGCCTCTGCATAAATGCATTGTACCAATGCTGACCAGGACGGTTGTTTTTAAAAGGAGTAGTCTTATCACCAACATAATAATTCTGAACACAATCTAGCAGTCGTGTTTTGGTGACAGGAAAACCTTTTTCCGCACAAAACACAATCCACTGCACTATATCTGTTTCTTCGTCTGCACTCAGAACCGTTTTAAGTTCTTTACTACATTCAAGAGACACTAGATTCTTCGATTTTATGAAGAATGTACTTTTTGGGATGCTAAACTTGTAAGCAGCTTGTCGTAAAGTCTGTCCCTCCCTCATTGCATTTAAAGCTGCTTGAAGACTTTCAGTGGTATAATTTTTTTCCGTCCTCTTCTTTCTAACACTCTGTTGAACAACTGTCCTGTTAGCTTTCTTCTTTACGCACTCTTTTATTGGGGTCATATTTTAAACAATTTATTTATAAACAATTAATGTGGAAAATTATTAGAAATTGAAAGAAATATATAGATAATATTATCAAAAATACTAAATTAATTTTTTCATTCGTTTTCATATTTTTTTTTCGTGATAATTTGCTTTTGCTTTACTGTCCAGGTATTGGTCTGGTTCTTCAATTTTGTCCAGGTATTGGGTATTTTACCTTATTCTCATGTATTTTTCGACGCTGAATCCGAATCTGAAGTCGTATTATCCCTAAAAATGACGCGAAAATTGTTTTTTTTTTTAATCATATATTCTTAAAGTACACACTATCGCGAACCTA
Organism: Megastigmus dorsalis; assembly: GCA_900490025.1. Classification (NCBI taxonomy): domain Eukaryota; kingdom Metazoa; phylum Arthropoda; class Insecta; order Hymenoptera; family Megastigmidae; genus Megastigmus; species Megastigmus dorsalis. The sequence continues at coordinate 5,382 of UELU01128781.1, forward strand.
AAAACAAATTGTCAAGCAGAAAATCCAAACAATAAAGAAGTTATAACTATTTAAGGAATAAAATCGCAAAAAGTAAAAATCACGAAATAATTATTTTTTCCATTATTCTAGTTATATAAGTAACGATATCGTATTTTCTATGCAAAATAAAATATTTTTATACATATATTGAGATACTAAAACTCATTCTGTGAACGAAAGACTTTTCCAAGTATCTAATCCGAATCATAAATGCTTCAAGAAAATATAATGTTCATCAAATACAATTTCCGCTATTTAGCATTATTTATTTAATAAGGTTGTCACTTTAAAAATTATAATTAAGCACTTGTAGAAAAAATAATTTAAACTAACAATTATTTACTAGTTTGCGTTCATTATGTAAACACATTATATATTCAATTTTTAAAAGACCGCACATTGCTTGTGTCGCTACTCTGTCGATTATTATGCACGTTACCTGCTTTATCAACGAGGCGAGGTGGCAGCTCGACCGAATACATACGGCATTGCATGCAATTATACGATTTAGATTCAATTTGTTTACAGTGTGTTGACTGCTGTAGAAGCAAAGGCAGATGTAAAAAGCGTTGTGATGACTGGAAAGTATTCAAAATAAAAGAATTTTTAATGAAGAGATTCAATGAGATCAGATAAGTATTTATGTTTTACATGTGACCAGTGTTATATGAAGAAAGTGTTTCTTTGGGTGATTTCTGTTTTCAGGCAAGAAAGTTATGACTCATGTTTGCCTACACATCCTGGACTGGACTGTAAACAAGTTATAAATGTATATGTGTTCCAACAATAAACATGTAAGTATCTAATTCAAAGAGATTAAGACAATATAATTACAATAATTCTATGTATTATTTTATACGTATACGTATACTTCACAATTTACCTGATATAATTGTCTTTTAGGTTATGCGAATACTGCAACATTACCTTTTTTTATGGAAAATTTTACTTTTAAATGAGTAAAATAAAGAAACAGTTCAAGTAAGTATATTAGATATATTAAATATCATGTTAATATTTAACTTTAAATTGATTTATCTCCTTTATATGTTTTTAGAGTCTACGTGCAGGATCCTGGAGGAACTATTGCATGGATTTTCACATATGAGGTCTTAAAATGTTTGTAATAACATACTGGAGGACCTAACTTTATTTATATTAACCAAAATTCCAGTTAACATATAAGTATCGTTGTAAATATAAAAAAAATGTAGAAATTTAAGAATTTTTTTTTGCTTATGAGCAATATTTATTTTTTCAGAAAGTAGTCTTTTGTAGACATTTTGAGACATTATACAGCAAAATTCATCATATGGTTTGGTCAGGATCCTGCGCGTGGCCAGAATATATTTCTGAATTAATATTAGCAAGTTACCATGAAACTATTTGATTTTTCATGTTAAAATTGTCATAAATTATATATTGGATTAAATATAATTAATGCATTGTTTTCTGTTATTTCAGGTGCATATAGGAAAATATAACTTATTTTAACTTGGCAATCAAAATTTAAGACTTTTGCGAGAACTTTTACGTAAAAGTAGTGAAAGTGTTCCTCAAAAACAAAAATCGTTATCAATGATTGCGCTGCTGTAAGGAGTCCAGTGTAAACTAAAGTGTTTATTAAAAAACGTGGTGCAGGTGTGCGAGAACGACGCAGTGATAGAATAAAATCGCAGGATCTTGAATGTGCGTTCAATCATCGCCTCAGGTCCGGAGTCATAACAAATCTAGAAAACATAGATATTATTTGTTTTATTAAAGATGCATACGCTGTATTTGCTCCACGAATCAGAAATATTCTTAGGAAAGAAGAGGCCTTAAAAGTGTATGCAGTGTTAGCAGCTGAATATGTGCTATCAAAGTCCGATGAAGACAGTTGACATTAAATATTTTAACACAAAAGCGGAACCATCTAAACAACGACTTACTTGAAACAGTGGTTCTCTTTACATGTTGAACAACCCATTCAAAGGGATATGGAGGAGTTTCAAGAACGGAATTCAGGCTGGTCGTTACGAGCAATTTTGAATCTGTGTGTGCATATAAACAAATACAACCCTATGAGAGGTAGTTCATACATCGAGCTACCAGAGCACGCATTCATCAATGTGAAAAATTTTGATGACAAGTGTTTGAAATGGGCGATGTTATCAGCTCTACATCCAGTAAAACTCAACTCAACTAGAGTATTATCCTATAAGCCATATGAATACGAATTAAATTTAATGGGAATACAGTTCCCTGTAACACCTAAACAAATAAAAAAATTTGAAAGGCAAAATAATATTTCGTTTCACGTTTACGTATTAAAAAAGAGCGCTGGAAAATTTAGAGTAGCACCTCTTTACATAACATTAAACGTAAGACAGACTCTTATTAGTCTATTACTGCTGCGAAATTTCTATGTGGATGATGAGGATGAGGAGAAGGAAAGCAAAGAAGAACTTATATTTCATTATGTTTGGATTAAGGACTTATCTCATTTGGTATTTACTCAACTTTCAAAAAGGGGGCATAAACAATTTATAAGCAATAGATGTCTACATTATTTTGGAAGTGAAAAAAAATTGGAACCGCACGAGCAAGACTGTTCGAGAATCAATAAATGTCGTGTAAAGTTACCAACCTTAAAAAACAATGTTTTGCTATTTAAGAACTTTAAAAATAAAGAAAAAGTACTGTTTGTAATTTATGCGGACATTAAAAACCTCCTAAAGCCTATACAAGATGAAAATGCCTACCAAAAGCATGAGGCATTTAGTATTGGATATTATATAAAGTGCAGCTACAATGACTCGTATGTCATACTATCGCAGCTATAGAGACTCTAATCCAATAGCATGGTTTGCAGAAGAGTTAAAAGATCTCGCTGCAAATATTAACACAATTTATCAAAACGTTATACCTATGAATAAATTAAGTATTGAACAAGAGATAACATTTCAAAATGCACTTGTTTTCCATATTTGTGAGGAAGCTTTTGATAAAGAGAGATTTCGAGATCATTGCCATCTTACTGGCAGGTAAGTCTTTAAATAATAACTTGATTATATATTATATTATATATTAAAATGCTTTACTTTAAATGTTGTATTATATTTTATAGATATCGAGGTGCTGCACATGGGATGTGTAACTTAAATTATCAAGATTCTAATAGTATTCCAATCATTTTTCACAATCTCACAGGATACGACTCACACTTCTTAATCAAAGACATTGCACAAGGATTTCCTGGACGTATTCAATTGCTGCCACTGAACAAAGAATGCTTTATTTCATTCACGAAATATATCTATGGTAGTGATATAAACTTCAAATTCATCGATTCTTTCGGATTTATGGCTTCATCTTTAGATAAGTTTTCATCATATCTTGACGAACTGCCGATTCTGCAAAATGAATTCTCAAAGAACAATCTATTGTCTAATGAAAAATTTCAACTTTTAAAGAGAAAAAGTGTGTTCCCATATGATTATTTGGATTCAGAAAAAAAACTTGTTACGGAGTTACCATTAAAAGAGGAATTTCATAGCAGTTTAAATAACTCTGATATATCAGATGAGGATTATGAGGATGCTAAAAATGTTAGGAAGCAATTCAGTATTTCAAATTTAGGGCTCTATTCAGATCTCTATTTAAAAACTGATATTCTACTTTTGGCTGAAGTTTTTGAGAATTTCCGTGAAAGCTGCTTTACCACGTATAGGCTAGATCCTGCACACTACTATACAGCTCCTGGTCTTACTTGGGATACCATGCTTAAATATACGAATATTCATTTAGAGCTCTTAACCGATATTGATCAAGTCATGTTTATTGAACGAGGAATTCGAGGTGGCATTAGTCAGTGCTGCAATCGTTATGGCTGTGCAAACAATAAATATAAGCAAAATTACAGTCCGAATGAGGTGTCGAAGTACCTCATGTATTTTGATGTAAATAATCTGTATGGTTGGGCGATGACACAGTGGTTGCCCTATAGAGGCTTCAAATGGGATGAGGGTGACTTGAGTGCAGTAGAGAAGTTTCTCGTAGTAGATGATTCTCATGTTGGCTATATTTTAGAGGTCGATTTGGAGTATCTAGAATCCCTTCATGAAGTCCATAAAGACCTACCATTCTGCTCGGTGCATAGAACAGCACCGGGCTCATTGCAAATCAAGCTAATGACAACTCTGCACTCAAAGCAACGATACGTGCTTCACTATAGAAACTTGAAGCAAGCTTTAGCCAATGGACTGAAGCACATCAAAACACAGAGAGTTCTAAAATTCCTGCTGAAATCATGGCTAAAGGAATATATCGATCTAAATAGCAGCAAGAGGAAGGATGCAAAGAATGAGTTCGAGAAAAATTTTTATAAATTGATAAACAATGCGGTATTCGGTAAGACTATGGAAAATGTGAGGAAGCGGGTGGACATCATACTTCTAACTAAATGGGAAGGACGATATGGTGCCGAGACGCTAATTACACAGCCAAACTTCCGTAGTCGATCCATTTTAGACGAAAATCTTGTTGTGGTAGAGCAATATACGTAGGTCTTTGTGTACTGGATTTATCAAAGACATTAGTTTATGATTTTCATTATGACTACATGCTGAAGCAATTTGGGGGAGGTTGCAAGCTGCTCTACACTGATACAGATAGTTTAATATATGAAATTCAAATTGATATATATATATCAAGTTATGAAACGAGATATACAAAATTTTGGCACTTAAGACTATTCGTTGGACAATGTCTTCGGACTGCCACAAGCAAACAACAAGATTGTTGGATTGATGAAGGATGAGTGCCATGGAAAAATTATAACCGAGTTTATGGGGCTTCGAAGCAAAATGTATAGCATCAGAGTTTAAGGACAAGATCATGTGAAAAAAGTGAAAGGCGTTAAATCTAGCGTAGTTAAGAATACAATTACATTTAATGACTACTTTGAGCGTTTACATAATTCTTTAACTCAATTTAGAGAACAGTGTGTTATTCGTTCTCGAGTGCAGAACGTATATGTATACGGAAAGACAAACAAAATTAGCACTAAGCCCCCACGACGACAAAAGGTGTTTACTGTCTGGTAAAACAGATACTCTACCCTGGGGGTATAAGACTTTAAACATCGATGAAGTGTAATATAACTATGTACATTGTAATATAGCTATATTTTATGTGATATAGGATAATAAATAGTCTTTGTATATTTCTATAAACAGTTTATTTATTCATTTAACCCTTACAAATCTGCCTTACTTATCCAACTATTGTGTGAACTATCAAATCCTAACCATTTTACATATATCTTATCTCCTCGTTTTTTTAGCACTTTTTCTACAAGGTAAACATCTGAATATTTTGCTTTCAAGAGTTCTTGCTCGTAAAAACCACCGGCAATTGGCTGATCCTGATAGTCCTTTCGCTTGTATGTGACTAGATTAGTGGTTGTAATAACTTGATTTACAGTGAAAATTTCCGTTTAGCAGTTGGGCGTGTAACCCTTCTCAAATACTTCTTTAATCTTGCTTACTCGCACTTTACCTCCAATCTTGAATTTTGCTCTCTTTGCTGCTGTATTTCTAGCGTATCGTTTGAGCACTATAGCTTCATTTGTGATACTAACATCTTCAGGCTTCATTCCAGTAGTACGATGTTTACTGCTGTTGTAGACTGCCAGCAAATCAGGTAGAATTTTGAACCACTTATACTTGCCACGCAAACTGAATTGCACCCACATCTTGTTGTTGAGTGTTCGTTTGAAACGCTCACAGATCGAAGCTTTAAGATTACTGCATGTAGAGTATAGATGAATGTTGTAACGTCTCATAAGACTCTGAAATGTGGAGTTGTAGAACTCTTTCCCTCGATCGGTTTGCAGATTTTTCGGTGCACGATTAGCCTCCTACAGTACAGACTCCAGTGCAGCTGTGACATCATCATCAGTTTTTCGTTTCTGCGGAAATCTCCACGCATACTTGGAGAAGACTTCAAAGACTATGAGCACGTATTTCGCCGTTGTACTGTAGCCGTTGATTTCGCGAGCGTAAGGCTGCATCTCTACCAGATCAGCTTGCCAAGTCTCATCCAAGCCACGCTCTCGACGCGGATAATTACGACGAGCAGGTTTATGAAGCTCTTCTACTAATTTCTGTTGACTCATTGTTTATATAACCTTGTCGCTTGGGATATGCAAATATATTTTAGAGACTACGTATCAGTTTTACTTTCTTTCGATAAAATATATTCTTCTAGGTCTCTTATTTTATTAGAAATAATGTAAATTTTATCATCAATTTTATCATATATATCAATTATTCTTTCTTTCCTTATTTCTATAATTTCTGTCACTTTTTCAATTTCTTTTTGAATCGTTTCTTGGAGAGTTTATAAATTGACTGCTTCGCTTGATTGTTGAGGTGGGCTAACATTGCACAGTCTCCTGCTTTCCAAGTCGTACTGACCGTCAGCAGTGATCTTATAACCGATACCAGGTGGACCACGACTACCTCCAGCTCGACCGAGCTTATGTCCGAACACATCGACGCTCATTTTGCTACTAATATCGAAGTCAAGTATACACTCAATATACATGATGTTAACGAACCGATTATCATTTTTGACAGAATTGGATAGAGCAAAAAATTCTAAGTAAACAATCATTAGGAAACTTTTCGATCCGATCAGTAATTACTGAGTAATAATCGATTGAAAGTCAGTCGATCGCGCCAATCAGTGTAAAGCTATAGCCACTCTGTACTCCTCGTACTCCGCTTGCGGCTATAGCTTTACGTTGATTGGCGCCATCGACTGATTTTCAATCGATTATTTCTCAGTAATTACTGATCGGATCGAAATAGTACTTTTTGTACCTAGGCCGTAAAGTAGAACTTTAAATAAGGCCGAAAAGTTTTACGGTCGAGGTGCAAACAATATTTTTCGATATAGTATCCATAAAGCTCGACTTTACGGACTGTTTTGAAGATTTTTTAACTTTACATACACGTATCCATAAAGTAGCACTTTACGGCTTGAAAACAGTCCGTAAAGTGCTACTTTACGGATACTATATCGAAAAGTTTCTTAATGATTCTTTGCTTAGAATTTTTCGCACTACCCGATTCCGTCGAAAGTGATAATCTGTTCGTTAACGTCCTATATAATTGCTTATTTAGCCCTGAAGATGACCATACATGAAATGGTCGAAACGTTAGCAAAACTTTGAATAAATTGGCTCGTCAAAATCAAGATTGGCGTTGTTGTTTTACTTCTTATTTATTAGGAATTAAAAAGGCTACGAATAAAAAACGCGGTTGTGGGGATTGAACCCTCGATTTCAGGATATACTCTTTCCGTGTAACTGGGACTCATCGTCGCACATGCCGATCCTATACTGTTTCTTCTACACGCCATGCATTGAAGTCGTAATGCATGATATTGACGACGCAGTATTTCGGTCATATTAACATGATGGTCTGCTAATCTACCATGTTACAATATATGTGTATATAGTTAATATAGTTATATTTTTTAACTTGCATATGGTTTTTGGTTTAATTTCCATAGTATAGGGCTTAAAGAGTTTATTTATATTAAAAAATGTATTTCTCGAAACACGATATGTATGCATATACATATACTTATATTACATATTTATCGCAAATAAAAAAAATTATTATAAAGAGATATATAAATAGATATATAAAGAGATATAGAAGCGGCGGAGAAACATAGAAACGAGAAGCACGAAGAGGTGGGGAGGAGCGCTCGCCGGTCTTGTCGCTAGCGGTCGCGCTTACGCTTGCACCGAGCGCGAAGCGACAGAGACAATTGAAGCGCTAACTCGCGCCGCGATGCGTTTACTTATTATAATATTTATTTGATAACAAATTTATCGAATTAAAAAATGAACTAAAGATCTACCATTAAAGAATAACCATAAATTTTCATAATAAGAAAAATGTGATGTCGCTAACGTCTAAGGATCCAGAAAATATATATATATAGTTCTTCACAAAATCGAAGTACTTGGTATTATTATGAAAAAAATTTATTTAATTTAAATTTTAAACGAAATAAGAGAATTTCTTCCAACTCCGATTGATTACTAAATTTTCGAGAAAAAATTACTTAAAGTTGCTTTGTTTTGCATGGTATATATATGGAGTCATATGGTAACACACTATTTTGTGTACTATTATTAACACGTTACTTAACAGAATCCCTTCAGAGAATAATGTAACATAGGGCATGAAAGTTGAAGAGTTATAGTTTCTAACGGTTGAATAAAAAAGGGGGGTTATAGTAACTAATTTTCGAAGAATCATATCCATAGATCATTTTTTCGCTTTTCGATTCAATTTTGTCTTCGCAATCAAAGTTGAATCGTGCTCTCGCATTGAATCCCATTCGTAGTCTAGGCGGCGAAATACGAATCATGCTATTCTTTGCGGCGAAATACGAATCGTGTTAGTCTTCGCGGCGAAAACAGATTCATGCTAGTCTTCGTGGCGAAATCAAACGTGCTACTCTTCGTTAGAAAATAGAAAAGTGCTAGTCTTCGTAAGAACCGTCGATATAATGTATTTCCATTAATTATGTTAAAAATGAATTAAAAAATTTTGAAAGATTTGAAAATATAGCCTGGAAACTGAAAAATATATATCTCAACTACCACATGTTCATATTTTGTATATTGGTTAATTTAAATTTCGTTCGGAAATAATTAATGGGAACGTAGTTTAGATACCGAGCGAGCGTTAGCAATCGAGGAATCCTTTACTTCTCAATACATTATCGCACAAGGTTTGTATAAATAGTAATATGTGATTTTTGTGTAGTATTCTTCTGCTCTAACTTAGCTCCTACATTGTTTATAAAAATCATTATTTTTTCATTTGTATAAATATTCTTATTTAATGTTCATTAGTATGCATTAGTTTTATGAGGTTGGCATATATATCTAACTCAAGGAAATAAACGCTCTATTTCAAGGGGATGTTTTATAGTCGAACAGATTCCTACCATACCGGTTTTGGCATTTAATGAAATATATAAAGATAGAGATTAATTTTTGGAAAAAATTTCTCTGTCACCATCTCGGAAATGATGTAATCTTTACGTGGCTCAAGTTTCATGAAATTCTACCCACAAAAATGTCTGCGAAAATTTCGTTCGCAATTGACAGCAATTTTTATCTCCGAAATTTTCGATGACAAAGATCTGTGCGAATTGTGGATGGAATTTCATGAAACTTGAACCACGTAATATTTAAATCATTACCAAGATGGTCACAAATAGTTTTTTCCAAAAATTAGTCTCTATTTTCATATATTTCGTTAAATGCAAGAACCGGATTCTTTCTTAAACGAAAGATCCGGACGAAGAAGGTAGGATTCTTTCCGATTATTACATGTGTTCTTAAGAACATAATGATACTGTCACAAATTATAAATCTTTTGTTTAACAAAAAACAGAGATATATGCTTTAAGATAAAAATATAGAGTTTTAAAAATACTAGTTTTCAGTAGTTCCTTCGCTTTTAAAAAATTGATAATGGAATCTACACATTTTTTATAAACATAATTAAATTTGGTCAATTCTCTTTAAAACTATTATTTTTATTGGTGTTCAAGTATACTATTATTTTTGCAGGTTACAAAAAATAAAACATGGAAAGATATTGCTGGTCTTCTAGGTATCGGTGCAAGTAGTAGTGCTGCTTATACATTACGGAAACATTATACAAAACACTTATTGGCTTATGAATGCCATTTTGATCGTGGTGGAGTGGATCCCCAGCCAATAATAAATCAAGTAGAAGCTGGATCTAAAAAAAAAGGATCTAAAGGCACATCGTCCGTACCTTCTCCAGGTAGAAAACTTACATGTAATATGTAGTAAAATATACCTATACAATAATTTAATTACTTATCTTTAAAAGAGGCTGAAGAGCAAGTTATACTTAATACACCTTCGAAATGTCGCTATACTTCGTCAAGTTTTAATAAATACCAAGTTTACGGAGAATCAATGTATTTTACCGTAATGCTATATCGAATAAATAATTACTTTTCTACAAATATTAGAAAAATACCTATTTACTAGGCTAAGCTACCAATCTATTTTACTTACAATAAATGTTTAATAATACAGGATGATTCAATACTATGGCATTTGGTATACATACCATTCGATAGATCGCGAAATTCTAAGAATGACGTAACTTTCTCGTTTTTCGATTTGACAAGTAGTTTCCGAGATATTAATTGTTAAAAGTTTGTAAGATGAGCCAATCAGCGGGCGGCTATAGCGGGTGGCAGAATCGGCGGCCATAGGTGGAATGGAGCAGTGCGAAGAGGTGGGGAGTGGCGCTCGTCGCTCGCGGTGGCGCGTACGCTTGCACCGAGCGCGGAGGGACACAGGGATAATTTAACAGCTAACTGAGCTAGCTTACACAGAAAATTGATTGTTGCTTCCTTTTTGAAAAGTACTGGTTAGCTTATTTATTTCATATGTTGTATGGAAAACTTATTCAATCATTTTAATAGTTGATAGTAATCATTTTAATACCTATTGATAAAAACAATTAAATCATGCAATGAACAATATTAAAGATGTAAGTAAAATTAAAGATTAAGAAGAAAAAAGTTAAGAAAAATTAAAGATTAGATTAACTGAAATACTGATAAGCAATTCGTTTACTGCTCGAATTACTCGAACTTAATTATCGAACCCAATTTAAGACACAAAATTATGCGTAACGAAAGCAAAACCTTAGGTTAATAATAGCGCTTCGTTCATCAAGTGCGATAAAACAATGTAGGTGCAAAGCTTTTACCTGCTACTAACCTCTAATGCTGTCAATTTTTATACCTTCGTGTTATGCCTGTAAAGCTGTAATTTTACAGCTGTACAAGCAGCTGATTTCTTTAACAAATCTGTTGTAAATTACGGCTTCTTGCAAGGTGTAGCATCAATTGCGTATCCTTCTGAAAAAGAAATGTTTTTGAAAAATTCGAGAAGATTTGAAAATAATCTCAACCTTCAAAAAAATCTTTTAGAAAGCTTTCACGAAATCTTCGTGAATGTTCAAAATATCTGGGACAAATTACTCATATGAAGATTCCTTGAAAGATAGCACCCACCTATCAGGAAACCTTTCAGGAATGTTTCATTTAAGTTTTCAGAAAGATAATTTAATGTTTTATGAAGGATTTTTCCGAAACAGTTCATGTCCAGATTATTAATTTTACAAACACTAAATATTATATTATATCACTTTTATATTAACCCATTAATGCCTGAATTGTAGAAAATTGTACTCTGATTTTGATCCCATAAATTAAAATGAAATCGGTATCAGTACTTATTGAAACCAATCTTATTTTATGTTTTAGGGTCCGCTCTACTCGATGCAATTTCATAAAAAAGTGTAAAATAATTAATTATATTTTTTTTTGCAAAATTATATTTTAAAATGCGTTTTTTTCATGATTTTTTTGTTTAAAATGACCTATTTCGATCGGAAAACAATTTTTTTTCTTACTGAAAACGGTTAAAATCGTGCTATAAGATGTTAAACTTTCGAAATATGGCCGCAGTTTTTTTTTAATTTTTTTTTTCTGGAAATACCAGGCTGATAAACAATAATAATAACAATAAAATTATCATTCTAATATTCTTGTTTTAGCTTGTTTTATGGCTTACAATACTTACAATGCTCCAGTATTCACAAAAATTTACATGCAGGGGTTTTTGGAATCACTGATTACGAATCTGTTGTCAAATTTGTAAAATTCAAAATGGCGGATCCAACATGGCTGACAAAATTTCGAACAATTGTTCATTCATCAAAAAAATTCATAAATAAGCGTTTTTGGGCCTGCTGATTACGAACCTACTGTCAGATTTACAAAATTCAAAATCGCGGATCGAACATGGCGACCAAATTTTGGAAAATGTTTATTTCTGGAAAGAAGATTCGTAAATAAGGGTTTTTGAGGTTATTGATTATGAATCAGCTGTAAGATTAACAAAATTCAAAATGGTAAATCCAATATAACGGAAAAAATTTGGTAAAAATTTTCATCTCTCGAAAAAGTTGATACAAAATGGTTTTTGCAGTTGTTTTTTCAGGACTAGATTTTGCAGTTTATTTGTTGATTTATTTTCCAGCTTTGTAGTTTTTGTAGTTCTCTTCAGAGCTATTTCAAATATTTCTTATCAGATCCACTTCCAATGATTCTATCAGTAATTCTTGCAATAGTTCTTTTCAAAAATTTTTCAAACAATTTTCGTCACTGTTTCATTCGATATTTCTAACAATATAAAGAAAAGGTGGTGTGCAACATTCGCTTTCAACATCTATTTTTGATTTTTCATTTCCGATAATGCCCAGAAAAAGAGCAAGAACAGAACTTGTTTCAGATTATTCAGAAAAGAACGAAAATTCTCCAGATCAAATAGAATTGAATGAATGCGTTGATCATGTTCAGGTGATTCTTGTTCCGAATGGAAATTAATCTTGTGATTCAGATGATATAAGCGATGCAGAGGGATTCGGTTCAGATGAATGTGAGAATGAATTTGACTTATGTTACGAGGATTTTGATGTTTTTCTTGGAATTCTTATTTTTACTTGGAATACTTATTTTCAATAAGATATTAGCGCAAAGGGATTATTGGTCACTCGATCCATTTTTGAGATCTGACCTAGTGGCAAGTGCAATGAGTCGAGACAAGTTTGAAACAATAAAAGCCAAAATAAAATATCACAAGCCACAAGATACTAAGGAGAGCGATAAAGTCTGGAGAGTTCGACCAAATTTTGACATTTTTAGGAAAAACATCCAGAAATTTGATGTGTTTTCAACTGCACTCTCTATTGATGAGATGATGTGCAAATAATTGGAAGAAATAGCTTAAAGTAATTTATAAAAGTTAAGCCTATTAGATATGGGATAAAAATATAGGCATTGTGTGGGTCAAATGGATAATTATTTGACTGTGATATTTACTGCCGGTAACATTCAGACGTGAGTAGTATTTTGTCAAAGTGCAATATGGGCAGTCGCGTTGTTCTCAAAATGTTAGAACAACTTACTTTGAATACTTCAGTCTAAAAATTGAACCAATATCACATACACTTTGACAATCTGTTTTGTTGTCCCGATCTGCTCGTTCATCTAAAGAAGGGAGGCTTACGCGCGACTGGTACCATAAGAGCGAATCGCATAAACGAAGAAAACAATATTCCTACAGATGCACCTAGAGGAGCTTATGCCGTCAAATATGAAAGGAATAGCGGGTTGAATTTTATAACACTCAAAGATTCAAAAATCGTAAATGTTTTATCTACGGCTGCAGGTGTAACACCACAGACTTCGATAAAACTTTAGAGTAAACAGCAAAAAAAGAAACTAGATATTCCATTTCCGAAAGCTATTACTGTCTATGATCAATTCATGGGAGGAGTTGATATACACGATATGTATTATAACCGAGTGATGCCTATTGTGCGATCAAAAAAATGGACGTATATCATATTCATCCGCATAATTCAATCATCAATTACAAATTCGACCGTTTTATGGAATTCGGTATGCGCAAATGATAAAAAATTTGCTATAAAAGATGTAGCATTGAGTATTGCTAAAAGTTATGTGAAACCTAAATCAGAAGAAATAAAAAAAACATGTAATAAATAAAGCCGGTCTTATCAGATATTGTTCGAAAAAATGCGGCAAGAGAACTAACTATATCTGCAAAGATTGTTAGTTATACATTAGCTCAACTTGTTTGTCAAAATTTTCTAAATGTTAATATAAGTATGTATTTAGACAAGACAAAACTGACAAAAAAACGTAAAAAACAAAAAAAAAAGTAAAAAAAAACAAAAAAAACATGATTCTTGGTGATCGACTACCTCCCCGCGGTGCGAATCGGGCAACATTTCATGTAATGGCAAAAGACGGTACAAAATACAAACAAAATAGTTGAACATAGTTGTGGAATTGTTGTTCGCAGTACAGTAGATTACGGTGAGATATTGGCGATGCATTCTATTCTGTGAATCTGACAGCCGATTCGTAATCAGCAACCTCAAAAGGCCTTATTTACAAATCTTTTTTCGAGAAAACAACATTTTCCAAAATTTTGTCCGCCATATTGGATCTGCCATTTTGAATTTTGTAAATCTGACGTAATCAACAGGCCCGAAAACCCTTATTTACGAATTTTTTGAAGATTGAACAATTATTCGAAAATGTCAGCCATTTTGGAACTGCCATTTTGAATTTTGCAAATCTGACAATAGATTCGTAATCAGCGACTCCAAAAACCCCTGCATGTAAATTTTTGTGAATACTGGAGCATTGTAAGTATTGTAAGCCATAAAACAAGCTAAAACAACAATATTAAAATGATAATTTGTTATTATCATTGTTTATCAGCCTGGCATTTCCAGAAAAAAAAAATTAAAAAAAAACTGCGGCCATATTTCGAAAGTTTAACATCTTATTGCACGATTTTAACCGTTTGCAGTAAGAAAAAAAATTGTTTCCAATCGAAATCGGTTATTTTAAACAAAAAAATTATGAAAAAAACGCATTTTTTAATATAAATTTTTATAGCACTCTAACCTAAAAATCGCAACTTCGTTGCTTGATTTCGGCATCTTGTACTATAAAATACGGTATGAAACTGGTACGTAAAGGCTTTTTTACTTCACTTGTTACAGCCCTCGCCTTCGGCTCGGGCCGTAATTCTCTCGTTTCGTAAATAAAGCCTTTCCGTACCCGTTGTATAAGTGTATACTATACACTTTTTTAAGAAATCACATCCTGTAGAGCGGACTCGAAAACATAAAATAAAGTTGGTTTTAATAAGTACTGATACCGATTTCATTTTAATTTATGGGCTCAAAATCAGAGTACAATTTTCTGCAATTCAGGCATTAATGGGTTAATGCTCTCACGCTTCACAATTTTACGCAATTAAATTAAATACTTAAAAAAACCTTTTCTTACACTGGGATACGAACCGCCGATCTTTGGGATACGACGCATAAACTTTAATCACTACGCTACGAAATGCTAGCAAACCAAAATTTTGATTTTGCTCATAAAGACAAGACCAATATAAGTCTGGAATCACATGGACGCGGAATCTATTCGAGTTCAGCGCGAAAAAGAAATTATTTCTTAAACATTATTTTAAACACATTACAATGGTATATGTGGTATTATTTTTTTGAGAAAAAAGAAAGCATTCTTTTTGAATACATTTTTAAACCCCTTCCCAGGCCTAATGAATTGGGCAACGGTACAGATAAAACGTATATGATTTAAGGGGTTCGAGGCATCGCTGAAGTCGAATTTGCCATTAGTTTTGCAAAATTAATTTGTTTAAACAATTTGTTTGTTATATAGTAGTTTCAATTGTTAAACCACATATTGTTATTAACAAATTATTAAATAATTAGTCTTGCGATATGAGTAAGTCCTTTAACGGCCATACGAACGTGAATAAAAATACGGGTATAGCATATATTGACTAAGGTATTTTTTGATGTGCAGAATTCAAATTTGTCATTAGTTTTGTAAAATTGCAAGATTAAGCTTTTTTGCAAAATAAATACCGGAATCGGATTCTACGGAAACAAATACGTCTGGAATAGTAGTTTTAGTTTTTATTTATTTATTTATTTATTTATTCCAGAGTTACATTAAAATACATAACAGTTATCTAATCTAGCATAACAGTAGCATTATTTTCGTAATACACTAGAGACGCTAATAACTCCTGCAAAGGAAAATAATATTTCCTGTTCGCATGTCCAGATTATACTATTGCTGGTTAGTTATACTGTATTTCACACAGTAATAACTGCCAGCCCTATCTATATCACTATCGCTTTCATTCTATAATATACTCATTCATTCTTTAATGTAATGATTCATACAAACTTTCACATTCAGACATTTAAAAATTTTGGATTTAAGGTATTTCACTTAATCCATATAATAATTATTCTATAAATTTGTATTCTTCTTGCAACATGCATAAAATTTATGTACTTAATTAGTATAACAATGATAAACAATAGAAATAATATATGCTTAAAACGATAACAACAATTTTACTTTGGTCTTATCGATGTTTGTTAAAGTTAAATTATACCTTATTTCTTCTAGTAATTACACTCTAATTATTTGATTGTTTTTACTTGTTTGTTTTTCTGTTTTATTTAATTAACCCAAATTAATTTTTGATGTGAGATGTTTTTGTTTTTATTCGTTATTTCTAACCCAGTCTTTTATTTTTCTGATGTTTTTTTTTCATGTCAATATTTTTATATTCGTTTGGAAGTCTGTTGTATATATTGATTGCTTTAATATAACTATTTTTATTACTAACAGTCTTATAATTTTTAGGCAGGAGTACCAATTTCTGTCTAGTCTTACTGGCTGAGTTAATGTACTGTTCTTTAATATTATTGTATTCTTGTCGTAAGCTTTCATATGCAAATAATTGTTTGATATTTAATGTAATTCTTGCTGGAAAGGTGTTTTTATTTATTATTTTCAGAATTCTCCTTTGTATTGTTTGTAATAAGTGTAATATATTTTGATAAGCACCTCCCCAAGCAATTATGCCATAGCTAATCAAACTATGGAAAAATGCATAGTATATTATTTGCATTGTTTTCACATCCATGTATTTAGATATTTTGTTAAAAACAAAAATAAGATATCTGGTTTTATTTATAAGTTGTTTTATATGTTCTTCCCACCGCATGTTAGTATCGAAAATAACACCCAGATATTTTTTACTTTTCACTCTTTTGAGTGTTTCATTGTTGATTTTAATTTCTATTTTTTTTACGCTATCACAGTTATTTCCAAATGTTATATATACTGTTTTATGTAAATTTAGAGTTAGTTTATTTAGACTGAGCCATATAGCTACTTCTTCTAGATACTTGTTGATTTTGCTTTCTACTTCATTCCATGTTTTCCCTATTGTAATTACTGTAGTGTCGTCCGCATATGACATTATAGAATTTTCCGGCATATCTATTAACAAATCGTTGACATACAGTATAAAAAGTAAAGGGCCAAGTATAGTTCCTTGCGGAACTCCAATATTTATATTTTTAAAATTACTATTATGTTGTCCTATCCTTTCTGTTTGGCATATATTGCTGAGGTAGCTAGTAATTAACTTGTGCCCCATTCCTCTCACACTATACGCATACAACTTATCCAAAAGGATTTTATGATTTACTGTATCAAACGCCTTTGCTAAATCTAGAAATGTAATTGCAATTGGTTTACTTTGGTCTCGGTTTTCATATACAATTTTAGATATAAAGCTTAATGCGTCTTTTGAACCAAAATTCTTTATAAAACCGAATTGTTTTTTACTTATTATTTTACCTTTATTTATGAAGTTGGTAATTCTGTTACGTATTATTTTTTCCAAGATTTTGGCTATATTTGATATTAAAGATATGGGTCTATAATTTCCCATGTCATTTTTTTTCCTGTTTTGTATATTGGAATAACTTCGGCTGACTTTAAAATATCAGGCCATATTGCCGTTTCTATGCAAAGATTTAAAGCATACGATAATGTATCAGCTATAAGTATTGAAATTGTTTTCAAGACTGTGGCATTTATTTTGTCTATACCGGGATTTTTTTTTTAGTTTATCTACAATTTTAATGACTTTATGTTTATTAGTAGGACTGATCAACAATGTTTTTGGATTGCTTTTTGGTAATTTTATATTTTTATGTTGTGGTGTTATAATTCTATTACTTAGTGTTTCACCTAATTTGCAATAGTATGTGTTCATTGTGTCAGCTATATCATTTTGATTTTCAATTGTTACTTTGTCATCTGTTTGTATTTGTTTGATATTAGTCTCGGATTTGTGTACCTTCTTACCAATTTTTGAGTTTATACAAGCCCAGAGCTTTCTAGGACCATGTTTATTTTTTTCTACTATTTTCTTCTCATATTGTATTTTAGCTATTTTTATAACCTTATCTAACGTGTTGGAATATTTTTTGTATTTTGATTTTAGTTTTTCATTGCCCTGGTTTTGTTTAAGCTTTTTATATAAAATTTCTTTTTTTTTTACATGAGTTTATTATCGCTTTCGTTATCCAGTTTTTCCTAGGAGCTTCTTTTGTATTGCGCAATTTTCTTTTATATTTGGCTTCTTCTATGCATAATTGTATATCTTTTATTACTAGGCTTATCACTTCATTAGGATCTATTGAATTCTTATGTTTTTCCCAATAGATTTGTTTAGCAGTTTCTAATAATTTATTGTAGTTGTAGTGATAATAATCCTCATTAGTTTTATTTGTATTTAATTTTCTATTTTTTAATTCTAAAAATAGTTGGTAATGATCAGTTATTGAGATCATTAGTGTAAGTGATTTTGTAATTATGTTTTCTGTCTTTATGAAAATATTATCAATACAAGTACCTTTATTTATGGTTTTATTTGATGGTCTAGTGATACCTGTAAATCCTGGAGTAAAGCCTTTTTCTAACAGGTTGTTTATAAATTCAGTGCTTGTTGTGTTATAGTCCTGTATATTTATATTAAAATCACCAATTATAATATGATTTATAATCTTTCTTTTTTGTTGTAGATATTGTTTAAAGTTCAGATTAAACTCTGTACAGTTCAATTCGTGTTATCTATATAGAGACGTTATTTCTAAGTAGTTATTATTATTTAATGTTATTCTAGTGTTTAAAAGTTTAAGTTTTTCTATTTCTATTGTTTCTGTAATGTGTAAATTATTAAAAATCAGGATCACGCTTATGCCGCGGTTGAAAATACGCGATTCGCTCATCTCGATAACTTTATAGACAGATTAAAGCAGATATTCGCGCCTACCGAAATATTAAACAACTTACGTGGAAAATTAGATGCTATTAGAAAAGAACAAAATGAAACCCTTTTAGCATATATAAATAGAATAATTGATATAAAAGATGCGATGATTGATCGGAAAAGATTGGATATAAACGACGAGTTGACTGACGCAGAGATAGAAGAAATAGAAAAGGACGTGATAGAGGGATTTCGCATCCGAGTTTTAGACAAAGATTAAAATCAATAAGAGGTCTTACATTAACACAAGTTTTCGATGATGCAATCGCCGTTGATAAGCAAATCGAAAGAGATAGAAATAAACATTAAAATTATAATCGCAATAACAACGATACGAGGGATAGACAAAGATATACCCGGCAAGGAATCAGCCCCAATTACTCATATCAAAACCGTACTCCCGATCGAGGAAATAACGAGGCAGATAGGAAAAATCCTCCGCGAAATCCTAATATTTACTCTGACAAAAGGTACAGAAGCGTTACGTGCAATCACTGCGGCAAATTTGGCCACTTACGCAGAGAATCTCGTAAGCTTAAGTGGGAACAAAATCAGGCAAATTTAAGAACGAAACAGGGAAACGATCGCCACACCCAGGAAAGGGACGCACCCAGGGTGGGGTTAAATACGCATCCCGTGAGTATGATTTCAGACAACCAACCATCTACATCATCGACGCCAAACACGATGGCACTGTGCCAGTAGTAAGCTTAGAGTCCAGTCAATTTTCCCATGGCAAGGTCGATGCCATGATAGATTCTGGGGTCCAGCCCAACGTAATAAAAATTTCAGCACTACGCGGTGAAGTATTGGTGTACGAAAGATGTAGGCCCATACTACGCTGGATCTCGGTCGAAGATCAATTGTCAATAGGAACTTGTACAACCGATATTCTTGGAAAACCTACAGAATTTCTTGTAGTGCATAGCCAATTTCCTATATCAGCAACGGCTATATTCGGATCCCGATTCTGCGATGAACGTAACGCACGGATTGATTTTTCCAAAAATTATATTAACTTCGATGATATATTATTACCATTTATTAATAATAAATATTTACGTAACGATTCTAAAGAAGGTCCCCATTTAAACCCATTGAAACTCAATAATTGCGAGGAGGAAAGAAAAGATTACGCGAAATCTTTAATCGATGAAACAAAAACTACCGACGGAGGTGATATTGAGATAGATAACGATTACGGTTTCTTGAATTTCGAAATAAATAATAAAAACGGGAGAACCAAAACGGTTTACAGATAGCATTCAAACGGATATAGAGGACGTCGAATATAGTAAATTCGTAAATGATAAAACGAATAGTAGTTTTCCGGTAATTCGGGCTCACGACGCGTACACATCGGCGAGGATGTCAAATGCGCTCAAGGTAGATGCTCTGTCGAGTTCGTGCGGGACTGATGTCAATTCACTTGATTCAGAGGAATTTAATCAGCTCCTTGATGAGTTAGTGTCATTCGATGATGGCGTAGACAATACATATTATACAGAATGCATCCCAAATGAAAGTTATTTCGCGGATTCTCCCAAGCCTTGTCAGGCCTCCGATGTAAAACTATCTGATTAAACGATATCGGTCGAAGTATATATTAATCTTATCGAGAAAAAATTATTGGAAATAAGTGAGCAAGGAATCGCACAATTATTCGAGTTTCATGAAGTTGACGAAATCATAAAAACGGAATTTTTCGATATGCAACCGCGAGATGATCCTAAGAAAGATGATCGTAAATGGAAATACAAAAATATAGAGACTAATTTGTTAAAGAAAAAGGTTGAATTTATTTGGGAACAGTCTCATGTCGAATCTTTTAAATAATTTGTAAATTGTTTAGTCTCAAAACCAATTTTACAACATCCTGACTTTTCGCAGCCATTTTACGTGACGACTGATGCATCCAACTTTGCGATAGGCGGGGTGCTATCTCAAAAAAGGGAAAGGGCCGATCTACCGGTTTCCTATGCAAGTAAATTACTAACCGCGCCAGAGATCAATTACAGCACGATCGAAAAAGAATTGCTAGCGATGCTATATTGTGCAGAGCAATTTAGTTATTGCATATTAGGCCGACGCTTTATTTTTATCACAGATCACAAGCCTCTCGTGTGGCTGCATAATGTGAAAGACTCGACATCTAGACGCTGGTATTTTAAACTTAAAGAGATATACTACTTCGATATTCAATACTCACCCGGAAAAACAAACTATGTAGCTGACGCGCTCTCTAGGAATCTGCCGGAAATAGTTAATGTCATTCGGAAAAAACCGGATTATTCGTCTTTAGAATCAAATAACTTAGAACCTCCGCAACGTAAGGCGCGAGTCGAACAATTTACAGACAACAATGCTCGCGTTGTAAATTCGCCTATCGACCCAGACGAACTAAACTATGACGATGATGTATCAATGCGTACTCAATCTAAAGATTTAGAGTCTGATATCGATACAGCATCATTTACAGACGACATAAAATCCATACGTTACAAACAAAACGATTTCTTAGCCGTAAGAAACACGAATGACGGGTTTTACCTATGCCAAACAGCACAAGACATTCGCAAAACAAATAAACAAACAAGAATTCGTTGGTTAACGCAAGAACATACTGACGGAGACATATACGTTTTAGACTATTTCGATCATATAATTTTTGAAAATAATTACAAAAACAAAATTTCGACTAACCAATGACGAGGAAACTCGAATAAAACGTATACTAAAAAAATCTATTACGGGAGACGCAATATCATCTTCCCCGTCCCAAAATCCCCATTCGCATACGAATAACGAGCTCGCGAGTGCACAGTCAGTTAGAAGCAGAGAAGTATCCCCTCTTGACATACCCCTCCCACCATCTAATGAAGAAGACTTGAGCCCTCCGGAGTCAGCTGAGACTGATCACATATCGATTTCGTACGAAATAAATAGAGACACTCGAAATAGACCGCGTATAGCTTCTAACATAATTGAAAGTCGAGAAAATTTCCTGTTAAATCAAGATAACTTAGCTTATTTTGTGTCGGTGAAAAACCAGCCTTTGTGTTCCGGTGCTATCTTATTAAAAGAACAAAATTTAGTTCCAGATATAGAACACGTTATGCTCGGGAGAGTTAAAGTAAATCAAGTAAAAAACAAACGATTCATCGCGGTACCTATTAAAGAACATCTAAATATACGAGTAGATTGGGAAATCTTTGTTGAAGCGATTTAATCTTTATTAAATGCCGTTGAAACTCTCGAATTAAGATCAATACGCCTGTCAAAAACAGGAGCCCTTGATGACCTGTCGTAGAACGAAATAATAGACATCAGTAAAGAGTTTTTCTCGGATAAACTTATTAAGGTTATTATTTGCAAAAACCTCATTATTGCACCGGAATCAGATCTTCGCGAAGCAATAATAAAAGATGTACATGAATCAATCGTAAACGATCACAAGCGCATAACCAAAACGTATAATAGGATCCGACAAAATTATCACTGGCCAGGTATGAAAGAACAGATAAGAGATCTGATTGGGAAATGCGAGCGATGCCAAATAAATAAGCTAGTGAGACATAAAGTAAGACAACCGATGGTCTTAACCGATACACCGGGCGCCAGCTTCGACAAAGTGGCTCAACTCGATACAATTCGCCTATTCTAATCCAGAATTGTTTGCACTCACTGTAATGAAAACACCAGGCTACTTAGCTGTCCCAGCCGGGGAAGTCGCACATATCATTCAATGCGAAGCCGTACACTGCAGAATGCGCCAGACAGACGTATGCTACTTGGAACAACCCGGGATATGCAAGAATGAATCCTGGTTCCTGAAACCAAGAACCCGGATCATTACTCGAATTGGTTCTCCGAAGGAGTATAACAACTTGCTTCCTTCGATGTTCAGTCACAAAGGAGGATGGACGCGACACGTGGCTAAACCAGTGGAAGCCAAAGGTACTACGTTCCATGAAAATACTCACTTGAAAGTATGTTCGGTCGACGCCGCAGGGCTTGGGATTGGATATCGGTCTGGAACCGCGATGGAACTCAGCTTTCTATAATCTCCTGAGGTCCTCCAGCCTCCATCTTTTTTGATTAAATGTAGAGGGCTGGCCCACTGACTGCTGGAAGGTCTGACTGTGCCCTGCTGGAGCAGAAGTTCAAAATGTTGCTTGGCTGCCGCGAGCTTATCGCCCATGAGGCGGCGTGGCCTAGCGAAGACTGGCGGTCCTGTGGTGACTATGTGGTGCTGCACCTTAGCTGTTGGACCGGAACCTGGAGATAGAAGAGGCTGAAACAGGTTTGAATTTTCTTTGATGAGCGCTTGGATGCGCATGTCCAGATGGTCTATGTCGGGCAGCTGAGGAGCCGCTAGGTTGACACCATGAAGACTGGCTGGATGTGTGATCCCTTCTGCGCTGCATGTCGTGATTGCATCACACAGACGTCGCCTTCTGAGATCCACGATGAGGCCAAAATGCTTCAAAAAGACCGCACTTACGATTGCGCTTTTTACGTCTACGATCACGAAGGGCCAGGCGAATGCTCTGCGTAGACCAAGATTCAGCGTCAGAGCTCTTTATCCATAAGTCCGTATGGTTGATCCGTTTGCTGCAGCGAGGTTGAGATCCGTGGCTGTCGCTGACTTTCTCGCAAATTTCCGTGGTAGGAGCGAGACTGTGGATCCAGAGTCCACCAGGAATTTTATTCCAGCTTCACGGTCGAAGACGTGTAGCCTAGCTTCTTGCAAGCATCTGGTGGGAATGTTTGGGTCGCCGACTGCTGCCTGCTGCATGGGCGGCCCTAGGCGTTTCCCTGTCCTTCGGTGCTGTGGTAATTGCACGGCTGCAAACAGCGATGCGCTGCTGCGCTATGTACTGTGTGGTACCAACTCTTACCGCCTTGTCCGTCGCGCCTTGGAGATGCTTAGCGCGTCCGAGAGCGATTCCGGCTGTACGACGAATTTCTATTGCGGCCGCTGTAGCCAGGTGACGCAACCTTCGCCAGGATGTCTCTTGACACTGCGATGAGTTGATTGAGCAGGAGTTTTATCTCATCGGAGTCCTTGTAACCACTCACTGCATAAATCCCTGGAGATGGGCTGCGCGAAAGGTCGTCACTGGCGTTGCTTATCGCAAACGAGGCTGGACTGATCGGGGTTTCCATTAGTTGATCGGCTGCAACTGTTAACTCTTCCAGAGCGTTAGACTTGAACACTTTTAACACGTTCTGCACGTGTGACGGCAGCAGAGCGAGCCATTTAATTCGCAGCACGTCCTCCGAGGCTTTGCCCCCTGCAAGCGTCCTCATCTGCCTGAGGAGCTGTGACG
The DNA here is from genome assembly GCA_900490025.1 of Megastigmus dorsalis. NCBI lineage: Eukaryota > Metazoa > Arthropoda > Insecta > Hymenoptera > Megastigmidae > Megastigmus > Megastigmus dorsalis. The sequence continues at coordinate 29,655 of UELU01128781.1, forward strand.
GTTTCCTGTCTCCGAGTTCGAGTTCATTTAGCATCTTTTGCAGCTGTCGATCCGCCGAGTCCGTAAGCCGTTCCAAAATTCGAGTTTTTAACGTCGCGTATTTATTTTCCGCCGGAGGATTCCGGAGCAGGTCGGAAATTTCCGCGAGAGTGTCCACGTCCAAGGCACTGATTGCTAGATCGTACCGCGAATCATCCGACCGAATGCGATTCACCTGGAAAGCCGACTCGATTTGGTAAAACCAGAATTGAGGTTGTGGCGGCCAAAATGGCGGCAATTTGCATGACGCTATCATTGCAGCGTTACCGGCCTCGTCCGCGACTTGCTCTTGTTGCATATTTCGGCGCGCTCTATTGTTTATGCCACTAAAATCTGGATTATTTAAATTCTGCTGTTGAATTGCGAAACGGTTTTGTTCGTTTGTCTGTGCGTCACGAAAAGGATCGTCGTCATCCGCGTGCGCGATTTCATACGGCTCTGTCGGAAGGCTTTCGCTCGAAACGCTGAGATCGCGAACTGTTTGATTAAATTCGCTTACGTACGACAAATTACTGTTCGCAAACGTTTCGTTTAATGATATATCGCGATTTTGAGTCGAAGCGCGCAGCGGTGTAGATGATGCCGGCGGACATTTTGAATAAATTTTTGACGGTAATTGTTCTTTTGTATGTTGCGCGATTTATCTGCCGAAATTTCGGCTTGTGTGATTCGCACAATTGTTTTTATTTTTGTCACTCGCGCACTGAGTATTCACTTTTTATTGTTTTGTGTACTCACTGTTCAAAGTTCGGGGTCACCAATGTTCGGTCGACGTCGCTTCCCGCTTCCAACTTGGTCCGAGCCCCTTGATCTGCGAAAGGGATGAGGAACGCAGCGTGCCGAAACACAATAAACAAAGCGCTCGAGAATGACAATAACAATATAAACTTTATTGAAGACGATCGATAAATGCTCTCTTGGAGACAACTACTTTTAGTAGGCTGCAAGCCAGTGCTGTGGCGTTCGAGCAGTAATGGCAGCGTAGGTAGCGTGGCAGGTGTTCGCGTCTTGGCAGTTGAGAGCGGAGAGCGAGAAGGCGGAAGACGAAGGCTCGTCTTGCCTCGGAACGAGGCGCTGCTTGCGCTCCCTTCTGGGCGCTTGCGGCAAGCTAATTTCCGCTGCGCGAGACGGAGACGCCACAAGTATACCGATATATCAGATTTCACGGAAAACGGTATCTATTCGCCAGAAGATCTAGAGCGCCTACACGAGCACGTCGTCTTTTCAGCTGGAAAACCAGCCTTCTTGGAGTCAATTGCACGCAGATTAATGGATCAGCACAGCCCAGCAGGGTCGGCAAACTTCCGTCACTTGTTGGACCAGGAAGCCGTCTCACAAATGGCAGAATAAAAAATGTACGAATTATGGACCGGATTCCTCAAATTCGGAACAGTATCAGCTGGAGTAATTATGATAATAATCATACTCCAACTTGTTAAATTAATCATAGATACATCTATACGTGGATACACTTTATACTCTATATATCGATGGAGTTTACGCATACTTGGTGCCATATTTGGATCACTAACGCATCTACTGACCACTTTAGCCAGACCACGGGAAACTGATGATCAGCCATCATCGACGAGACAAGAAGATACACCCATGCCAGCTGATCAACGGCAGTACGAATCCATAGTGCGAGGCTCAGCTACTTCTAGGACTCTTCCACCAGCACAAAGATTCAGATCCATTGAAGAACTCGAGAGACGCCTCCTAGCCACACCAAACAGGAACACATCCTGATACTCATCGGACAAGCGTGCAGTGATTTAAATTAGAAACTATAGTCCGGATAAATTTTTTATTTCTGTTTCAGTTTTACCTTAATTATCTTTTATTAACGTATTTCCAATATTTTAATTTTACTCTTTTTATGCTATTCCATTCCTACTTATAATCGATTAGCTTTATTATTGATATATATTATAAGAGCTAAAGTAAATGATGTACTAAAACGGACGGACTATTAATTAATATTCGCTAATGATTTTTCTTTTTCGTTTATATATCATGAGTAGTGAATTTTTATAACGGAAAGCAGGAGAAAATTTTAGCTCCGTGCTTTGAATTCAGGGTGGGGGTGTAATGTCCGGCTATTATTAATTAATTCGCCGACCGTTTTACTAATATATTTTTGTATTTTATATTATATTTGATATAATTATATTAATTATTATTAGAAAAGTATGGAAACGAAATTTAGAATAAACCAGATTCGCGAACGGTAGCGGATGCAAGGCAGACGCTGACACGGTAAAATCACTCCGGTTACAGCAGAGCGGACTTTTTCACGGACGTGAGAATTTCCGAAAGAAAGAATTCTCACTCAGTAAACGAACTTGAGCCACCTTAGACTAAAAATTATTTTTTTTTCTTCATACTTGCAAATGCAGAAGGTGCGCTCGTCGAGCAGTCTGCAACGGGCACCCAAGTCGCGAACATCGCGACCGCATATAAGAACCTCCTGCAATTATTTCCAGCTCGTTGTAAACAACCATAAATAAGACTCGGGAACGTGGCTTATTCCAGAATATATTCTAAAGATATAAATAAAGAAAAAGGATTTATCCCAATCAAGGAGTTTTACTTGCGTAGTTCCTTTTCCTCGCATTCGAAATAGCAAAACATCAAGAAGGTGAATTTTCCGAGAGTTTCGACATCCGCCGTCGTCACGCAGCCTAAGAAAAACCACGCCACATACGTCAAAAATATATCAATGCAGATCCTAAATTCAAAACGAGCCGGATAAACGCTTTCCAGCGTGATTCGGCCATAACACGAAAACAGATTTTAATATCTTGCATTTCAAATATTGTACGTCTATCCAAAATTTCAATTCTCTTTATTTATTAAAGTCTCATCTCCTTATGAATTCCCACAATCTATATTATTATTAATTAGTATTGATTAAAACTCTAAACTAATAAAGATAAATACGCTTCAATACAATTTAACAAAAAATTTTACCATGAATCTAAATAGTTTCTCTATAAAGCTTACCCTTCAAGCATTAATTTCACTTTTTAGTCAGTACAGTAAGATTTTTTTTAAGTCAAGATATCGTAGTTTGAAAAAAAAACTCATCTATTGATATTTTCACGCTTTGCACCATCATGAGAATTTACGGGTTCGTATTTTAAGATTATCAAATATTCAACCTTCGATATCTTGGTTTTAAAAAATCATACAGAGTCGACTAAAAAATTAAATTAAAGCTTAAAATCAAATATTTCTCTATAAAATAATGAGATTAGTAGAAAAATTTACGTATACTATATAATTCAGAATTACCGAATTTTACATTAATTCCAACATTTAAATTGATATATCTCTGCTTCTAATGAATGAAATCGAAAAATTCTAACGAGACTTTAAAGAGCAGAAGTTATGTGCACATTTGTTTGTGGTTTTTAGCTACACAGTCAGACTTTTTCGAGTTCTAAATGTAGTTAAAAAAAAAATCATTCACTCTTCGAAAGATAAGCGATACTTTTTTTAAATCGATATCTAGACCAATTCTGGCAATGGAATTTTAAAGATGAGACTTTGAGCTATCGAAAACACTGTTGCTACTTCTATATTAGTTTCTCAATTTTACTTTCTTGTTTTAAGATTTAATTTTATAACATTTATATCGTACAAATAATATATATATATATAATAATAACTAAACTATCATGAATGAAGTCCTACAAATTGCAATTCTGCGTATTAATATTGCTCGAAGCCACTGTACTTGTATAGTATCGGGTAGTGGCCTTTATATATACCCATACCAAAATCATTAAAATCTAACTAAACTTACATAAAAGAAATAGAACATTACTTAGAACTCATTTGCCCATATTTATATTATAAATCTTTAATTCTAATTTAACCTCGAATTTAACCTTAAAAAATTATTTTTTTTTGCGTTTTACTTTCATAATTATAACTAATAATAATAATAAGTACTACAGACATTAGAAAATATAGGAAATAAGAAACGTATAGAACTATGCAATACAATATATCATAGGCGCAACAGTACACGCTAAACCTTTAAAAATAAAATTTTTAATTGTGTCCTTTTAAACTAAAATATAAATTAGATTATTTAAGAGCACATCGATAAAAGCCTGCAAGCAAAAGTGCATATAATTCTGCAAAGGTTTCACCAAGACTTGAAGGAATTTGAACGCAGATTTCAAGGACGATGGGGTATAAATATGTTGGCAGATTACTGCTGGATGATGAAGAGAGAAACATCTTTAAAAAGAGGTCAAAAACGTGTCAGAAATCCTTTACGTTGGTCGGTTGACGAAAAACGTACGCGTAGGCGTAAAACAATTTAAAACTTTATTTAGAATATTTCTTTGGAAGACAAAAGGACAAATAGACATCGTTAACATCTAGTATCCAACACCTCACTATCGAAGTTGTGAAGTATTATAAAAAATTGTACAAACTCAATTACACTAACTCATTAAAAGTATAAGACACTTCTTGAAATAAGTTGAAAATACTATAACGGAGTTTATAAGTATCGCTATAAACAAGTTTTAAGTCTTATTATATGATTAAGAGTCGAAGAAAATTTAAGGTTCATGATTCATGTTGTAGAAAACCTTCAAAACAGTATCCAAAATGTCGATTTTTCGAAAAAACGGCCAATTTATCACGTTTATTGTCCATTTACGCCTACCGGGAGTTGAAATTCGTGACCAGCGACCTCAAAAAACACCAGTAGAGTATTCTCAGTGCATAGAAACTGTTTTAAGATAGTAAAACCTGGTTTTAATGTCATTTTAATCAAATTTAAAGCAAATTTGGACTTTTCGCAGTTTTCAGCCTTTTCACCGCCGTATGGTGGGTTGGAATTTCATTAAAAAAAAATTTGAAACATGGTTTTCGATGTGTTTTTTCCGGAGAACTCGATTCTGAGGTCAAAAAAATTAAATTTTTCTTTATTTTTTTTTTAATCTAAGAAAAACCATGAAAAAATCGAAAAAAAATGAGGTTTTTCATGGAAAACCCAACCCCCAAATATGTAGCTGGACCCTATTTTTTTATTGCAAATTCGGATTCAGCGTCGAAAAATACACAAGAAATCATAGGTCTGGTTAACTACACAGACCTTTTTTTTTTTTTGTGAGCCTGTGTTATGAATGTAACTTTATTGAAAGTTACATTTTGCTTCCTAAAAGATTGATGCAATCTTCCACTGCAAGCTTTCTCGAATCTTTCCGCTGGAAGCTTTCGTGCTATGTGGGACCCTCCTCTTCAGGCTGACTAAAAAAATTATAAAATACAATATAAAAATACAGAAAATACACTTCACGTAGTACATATGTTATATAGGCACAAAATCAAACCTTAAGACTTATGAACTATTGCATAATACAAATGCACTAACAATTTCTATTGTAACTATCATTAAAGAATAATCAGAACTTGTAAAACTGAAAACAAAATTCACGGAAAAATTAATATTCTATTCAAAAAATTATTTTTTTTTTAAATTCTTCAAAAAGTTAAAATCGCGCAAATATCACTCACTTTCTCTTACACATCCGTTCTCTTCGTTCATTATTAAATAATAAAAAATTATAAAATTAATTAAAACAATTAAAAGGTGCAAATGTATAAGCGTCACGTAGGGTCGTTATGTACTGATAATTACTACATTATGAAAGGAGGAGAGAGCTTTCCAAAATCTTGAAGAAAATTAAATAGAAGGGGGGATAATAAATTGCCGTTAAACTGTAATTTTGAAAATAGAAGAAAACTTACACTGAAAGAAATTTAGAGGATACGCCACTCTACCTCTATGCGGTGGCGCCACTGTGAGTTTCGGCAACAGTCCTCTGTTTATCGAGCATTGAGTACCCCAATTTTGTGGCGAGCGACTTTCCCACGATACCAATGAATTTGTGTCTAGAAATAATGAGTACTGATGCACCGATTTATTTAATATTATTCAAATAAATGCATTCATTTAAAAATGTAATGATAATAGTTGCTTATGTTATATAGTGTAACGGGGCAGGATTTAGGGAAAATCGAGGTAAAAGTACGCGGACGCGGGGCTCGAACCCACGACCTAAGGATCCAAAGGCGCGCTCCTTAACACTGAGCCAACGCCGCACTGGCCTTGACTCAGCTACAGATCCTACCGACTACTCATGTCGGTATCACAGGGATCTACCATTCGCCGACTAGCTTTCTCAAATCCGCGGCCGTTATACCCCCCACCCAGAAACGACTTATCGTCCTGCAGCGACGAGAAGACCGTCTTCTATACCTTTTTTACCTCGTTGGACTCAACCTCGTCGTCTATCCACAAG